>MCJB01019138.1:81356-130113 GCA_002018475.1 Nicotiana obtusifolia | reverse complement strand
CCCCCCCCTTCTTTCTTAATTTTTTGTTTTGTTTTAAGGTATTGTAGTTAATTCCTTTTCTCACCTAAGTGCTTTCTATAATTCACATGATACCATATCTTAATCCAAATTATGATTTAGTCACTCAAAGTATAAGCAGAGAAGCCTTTTATGAATTTGTTATAATATTACGTGCATTAAGCATTAGAATTCCCATTTTCCCACCCCCTAATATTTTCAATTTTGTACGTAAAATTTGAGTTTTGGTTGTCAATAATGAAATTAACAATACGACTAGTCATTTACTTTAAAACTTCATTCTATCAATTATTAAGTTTTTTTTCCTTTTTGGGAAGCTTTTTTTCTTTGGGGGGGGAAGGAGGGAGGGTGAAGGATCAAGGATGGCCATTGAGCGGTGGAATTTACATTTGCAGATCTTCTTCTCTCTTTCGTTCTTTTTTCTTTTGAGGGAAAGGGGGAGGTAGTGTGGAATCAAGTGTTTGAAAGGTCACAATGAGCCGCCTAAAAGTTGGGAAAATTTGATTCCAACACTAATCAAGATTCTACCACCGAAAGAATGGTTTAAATTTTAGCTTAATTAGTCAGAACACTATGTTACTTGTTCCTTAGCTACTTAGGCTTTATTTGGACTTCCCCATCATAATTCTCTTAGAGGGATTTGCACATTCATTATATTGAATTCATTGGAAAACATGCAGAACTTTTAGTTAATTTTTGACTTTCTTGTGTTGTTCACCATTGCAAATTAGAAATTATGTTAATTCTACGAATTAATGAGACTTTGCTTGAGTGGTCTATACAAGGAAAGTACTTTCAAAGTCGTCTTTGTGATATTTAGTCTAATTCTCCAATAGTGACAGCAGGGTTACTTTACTATTTATTTGATTTGAAGTCATCCCATAAAGAATTTCTAAAATTCTCCGCTAATAGATTTATTGTTCTACTTTAGTTAATGGATTAGAAAATAGGTTCCTATTGAAGTTTTATATATGTGGAACAAAAGCTACATAAATTATTTTCTAGAGCTTTCTTAAATAACTTTTAATCAATTGTAGGACCAAACAGATGTAAAGAAAAACTAAATGGGGACGAAATTGATGGATTTGAATTGTGACTTGTGAGATGAACCCAAGTGTCGATGCACGTGGGTTTGCAAAAAGCGTTGCATATCCGAATCGAGTGAAAGGTGTACCAGTTATTGAGGGACTAACCTTTTTAGTTTTTAGATTAGTATTTCAACTATCATAAAGTACTAATTACTACACTTTAGATCCAAACTAGGTAGAAGATTCCTTTTTTCACTTAATTTTTTATAGTTCAGCGCAAATAGAAAATTCTTAATTTATCATTCGAGTGGCTTTGGTGATGTTGTTAATGGGATGATCAAAAGTTTAAATCTTTACAAACTACAAAAAACGAAATAACCATGTCTTAGGACATTTTGATCAACATAAACCCATTTGGATGTGCAAATAAATAAGGATTTATTAAACAATAAATCACTAATAGATCAAAATACCTTTTTATTTAGTATTAATGTTACAATGAGAGGTATTTCATGACTTGAATCTTAACATTAGTATCACTGACAAAATCATTCATGATTAGAATATTTACGGCGTTCGCGAGATTAAAAAAACTAATGTAAACTGGTGATACCACTCTATTAATAAAAGTTAGACGTCTTAATTACAAACGGGTTGGCCTCTTTTGCCTAGAAGATAAGTTTACACTTAAATAAGTTTAAGTAATATGAAATAACCAAATCACTTTGACTAGAAGATAGAATGTATCAGTAACTTTTCACACTTTGGTCTAACCTGACTTCTGGTGTGACATTTTTTGTCCACTTTTAAATTAAACTCAACTAACCTTGGTTTATAACATTTGTTTAGGACATTCTGGCCGAGGACTAAAATCCGGAAAAAGAGGGAAAAGGTAAATTTCGAAAATAGAAACATCTAAAGGAAGATTTAACTATAGTTGGCCAGATTTAATTGCTCTCAAAAGTCTGTTTTAACCATAATATATTAGAGATATTTCAATGGTGTAATTGTTTCTCTTTCTAACTCCCTTTTTTGGGGTTAAAAGAAAAGAATATAATGAATTAAGCTAGTGGCAATTTTTAATATGTTGAGACTATGAGATACAAATGCAAAAGAAAAAATGCAAACCATATTCCTCTAAGAGATACAAATGCAAAAGAAAAAATGCAAACCATATTCCTCTAAGAGATACGCAGAAAGACAAACTATATATACAAGTTTATTGCAATTTAAGAAACATGCCACCCATATTGTCGAGCCCCTTTAAATATTAAATCCAATTTTCTTTTTAATCAGAATAAATTACAAAATCGGCCAAATTAAAGTTGAAAACCAGCTAATATGACGTATAAATAATTGCTATTTTGCAATCAAAATACAATCAAGTTAAGAAAATCCGTGAAAAGATGCCTGAAAATGTGAAATGGGTACTAACGAGTAGAACATTCATAATATATGAAGAAGAATATCTTTGAAAATTTAAAGTTGGACCGCACGTGTGGACAGAAAATAAATATCTACAAGTTCACGAGCTTGTGACGAAGTAAATGCTATAGTAGTACACTAAGATTTCAAAGATTGGATTCAAAATTAGACAGTTTCTTCTTCTTCTTCTTCTTTGACTGGAAATTGTGAGTGACATATGATGCCGTCATTCCATGGAAAATCATAAGGGAAACACCACCGCATTCAAAGTTCTTTGTTGCAATAAATATATAAGACATAATTTAGAAGACAAAGAAGTATGCTACACGTTTTCACCATTATCTCGTGACTTTGATTTCAAATATTCGACACTCTTCAATATGTTTATTTTCGGGGAAAAGCGGGGGCAATGTCTGAGACATTCTTTTACGCGGAGTCCATTCGATGCTGTTGCTAAACTTTCACTAAATGTATGTGTAAATAAAAGATTTATTAAAATATATGATAGACCATAATTGCTTAAAACAAATGCTAAACAAAAATCACTTTACTAATGTGTGGTCACTATGCACAAATTCGTCAAGTACAGTCATTATCCTTCAATTTTACATGTCAATCAGACTATACTGTCGAAAGCCCCGGATTACTATGCCTAACTTCAGACAGAAAGTGTATGGAGTTACCTTTAAAGCGGTTATACTTGCGAACATTTTAGGAACTTCGGCTATGCCTTAAATGGTCGTCCTGATATCGGCTATTTATGTACGTCGCCTATACTTGGGCTGTGCCGCTGTGGCGTGTCAAATTGTCATTTTGTTGTGTGGAAATGATATCAGGTAACCATTTTTAAGTATGTTGTTTAAAATATATTCACAATTTATAATATATTTAAAGATTAGCCAATTTCGCTCAAACTTCAGGACACAACGTCCTAGAGTTTAAACTTCAAAATTCAAACTTCAAAAAAAAAAAAAAAAATTTAAACTTCAAGACATTGTATTCTAAAGTTCAAAAATTGTGTCTAGAAATTCGAATCTTATGTCCTGAATTTTAAATTAGTAGTTTAGAAATTCAGGACACTCAGTCCTGAATTTCAAATTAGCAATTCAAAAATTCAGGATATTAAGTCCAATACTTGTCTTGAATTTTGGATGAACTGGATAATCTTTAAATACACTATAAATTGTGAATATATTTTAAATAAAAAGCTTAAAAGTGGCTATTGCTGTAATTCGTCCTTTTGTTGTTAGGAACTTTTAGCCCATACTAAAAGAGTTATAGGAGCCCATAATATTATTGGGCTTAATCATTCTGGATGTCTGTTTGAGTTCCAACTAGAAGAATTACTGAGTGGATGCATCTGATTATTTTTACAATTATCTTTTTTATGCCAAAAACAAATTAAATAAACCAAGCATGTAGTATAAAATTCTAAACAACTGGTCCTCAAGTCTTCAATTTAGTCCCTGAAATTTATGCTTTTGTGAATGGTTCCTCTATCCTGTACATTAATTCACAAAATTTACAAGCTCCAAAGACCAAGAAATTAATAGAAAAGTGACTGGATATTTACGTAGTTTCTGTTTTGTAAAGTCATGACAAATAATAAAGCTAGACAGGGTTTTATAGCTTTTTCATGTTCACCTGTGCTGTCCCTTATGTGTTTATGTCTTTCCTTCTTTCATCTTTTTAATTGTTATTTGTTTATACACTAATTATATAGAGTGTACTCTTACCAAATAAATACTAGTCAAGGAATATATAGAGATCAATAAATGATCATCAGCGATGTATATATATTCAGCGTCATCTCGTGACCTTAACTTAAATGTCTGCCCCGCCCCCCACTGTGCTTTCGCCATCTTATTTATTGCTTTTCTTTTTCTTGATTCTTTTAGTGGAGGAAGGCGCCCTGAGAAGAATGGAAAAAACAGAAAAGGGGAAATATAACTTAATGACTTTTAAGGCAATATCTCAACAAGGAAATGGATAATTATTATTTTTAGAGCGGTTTCCTTTTAATTAATGGACCTTAGATTCCAGGTGAGATTGAAAAAGAATAATTAACCAAAATAGCCGCCACACATATTTATCACCACTTCAAAAACGGCCTTTTATATTATTTCTTACATTTTTTATTTTCAAAAAGTAACGTCTCTTCTTCTTTCTTCTCTTCACACTGTTCATTGAAAAGACTCGACTAAGCTGTAGTATACAGAAGGCCAATCTTTTGGCAATTGGACTACCCCACGGGACGAAGCTCTTATTTTGCTAATAAGAAAATTTTTTATGTGTCCTGTACGTAAGACCAAAAGAAAAAAAAAAAATCCCTTTTAACGACAAAAGGAGTAAGATGGGAAGATGTTTTAACCTATTAGTACTAGTTTTTGTGCAACCTCCATATCAATTAATGTGCAATGAGGAAAAGTCTCGACAAAGTAAAAAACATTTTCTCCAAAAGAAAGGAGACATGCTATGGCCTTGCTAGATTACGTTCGTACTTTCTAGTAAAAGTAGTCGCACAAACATTTTTTTAACCATTGGTAAAAATGTTAAAAACATTTTCCTCTTCCTTTTCATCATTTAGCCATTTGTTTTTTACCCCCACATTTTAATTGCCAGACAAAAACCAGCTTTTCATATACTTGGAAAGAAAAAGAACAAGAAGAAGATATACAAGAATAAAAACGAATTAAAGAAAGAAACTAACGTCCTCAAAGATGAAACGATATTCTTGTATATCTCATCAATTCAAAAAAGCAACTTTTGAAACAGTTAGCAGAAAACACTGCAATGCTAAAAATTAGGAGAAAATCACGGTTCAAGAAATTCTATATACCACCAGATCAAGAATTATATTCCTCGCAAAATCTACAATCACAACAAAAGGTTATCATTAATGTTAGAACTACAACCCTTAACCACCCCCTCTCTCCACCTCAATCCCAAAAGAAAAAAGTTACAGTAAAAAAGAAAATCGGGTAACGGTAATTAACTAGAAAGGATAAAAACAGCCCCAAAAAAGAAACACAAAATCACCTCTGTGTATCAAACCGAATGAATTCCAATCTGTCAATTCTTTGTTTCAAGCTTTTTCTTCATCAACAAATGTTACAATCTGCGGGAAAACAGAAATCGTCTGTATAAAATGATACGTGAATTGCTCAATAGTACTGCTTCACCATTACCTTAGCTGGGGAAAATAGCTTAAATGGTAGAGCATATATAGCCTCACGAAATAGGAAATAGTTTGCGGTGACCTCTCCTACTTGGACCAGAGGGTGGCACTCTTCTTTTAGCCAGAAGATGATGATAACTCCCACTTGCTGCAATTGTCATCAGCACTGCATTTCTTGTGTTTTCTTTTGGCATTACTCTATGATTTCTTGATGTAGAAGTTACAGTTGTAGCCATTAACATGACCATCATCACAACAATGGGGGAAACACAAGGTTTATGAACTAAGTTGGCCATGCATTTCATAATCTAGAATGTGTTAGAAGTACTAGTTTGAGAGAAAATGTTTGTAGCACTGATGAGTTTGTGTGTTCGTTTACTTGTTTTTCTTTTTGTGTGTGGGAGGGAAAGCATTTATATGTAGCATGAATACATGTATTTGTGTTTAGTTTTCCAAATAATAATAACATTTTAAAAAGATTTATTTAATTTTCGATAGTATATATTTTCACCAATCCATGCCCCACATCTCGAATTCAATGAAATCTATTTCCAATCAAATGAAAAAGCAATTTATTTTGATGTACAATACTTTTGCTCTTCTTTTTTTCAAGAATAAAGCTCTAGTAGGCTGTGTACAATTCGGATATATCCGAGAATCCGAACCGATTTAGGCTATTTGGGTGGTCGGATATTGAATTTCGGTTTATGGTTTAGATATGAGTTTAGGATTTAAAACTTTTGAATATACTATTCGAATATGGTTTGACATAATTTTAAACCAATTCGATCCAAAATCCGAATTATAAGTATACATATAAACTTGGCCTTTCATTATTGGCGTTCTCACACGCCGTTCTTTTCTTCAGATTATATCGAATGTCTCTCTAACGCTCTAAGCGTCTAACCTCTACCTCTTTAATGTTCAACTTTTGAAGCTTGAATTATTTTTCCATCTTTCGTCAAAAGTCTAAACCTCTCCTTTGTTGTTGCGGAATGAAAGGGGAACACATTAGGAATTAGGCTAGCCACGGAACTCTTTACTGTTTTTAGTACTTTATTCATAAATTCCTGAACTAATCTTGATTTTAGACTAAAATCTTACCTTCTTGAGTACACCCTTGAAATGGTGGAAGACCTATTTATTTTGTTGACTTGGTGGTGTGCTAGAAAGTAGCCATTGGTTTCTGCTGTTATTTTTTGATGCTACATTTTATCGGGTGAAATTCAAAAATAGTCAAATTTACAAGTGAAAATTGAAAAATAGTCACAGTTTCAAAAGTAATTGAAATTTAGTTACTTTTTATATAAAGATAAATCTGAACAAAGACACTGTTCAAAATCCGAAAAATATTCCTGCATAATATGCTGGAGTTCCAGCATAATATACTGGTCTAGCATAATATGCTGAAAGTTCATACACCGGTGCTTCAATCTTCAGTATATTACGCTGGAACTTTCCGTGTGTTGAAGTTTCAGTATAATTTGCTGGAAATTTATACACAGGTGCAACAATCTCCAGTATATGGTGGCTAATTTTCAATGATTTTACAAACATTGACTATTTTTTAATTACCAGTCCAAAAACTGACTAGCCCATGCTATTTTCACCATTTTATTATCTTCAATTCATTATGTGCTGCAGCTATCAATTAATATTATGTTATTGATATGGAGTTTTAACCTTTTGAGTCCACGTTGATATCGTCCTTGCACCAGCAGTTATATAGTTTAAATTCTTGCCATTGAAAATGTTAGGATTGCATCTTAAAATTATTTAGAATATGATCTTAATAAGGCATACGATCCGAATGATAGTGGTATCTTAGTTTTTTCTTTCTTTCTTTTTTTTAAAAAAAAAAAAGAAAGGACCAGATGAGTAACCGAATGACTATAATCTTCTTCGTAGTGTGATAATATGGGACGTGTTAACAAGTTGTAAAACCTCAAGTACAACGATAAACAGCAACAAAACTATTGTAAAGATTTTGTGGATAGTTTTATAATGCCCTCCTGCTCTACTAATTTGATAGTAATTTTTATTACTTATTACTTATGAAATAGCAAGAAGTTCATGATGCGTAGCCGTTTCCATAGAAAAAGTTATTTGATGATTATAGCCCATTTTTACAAAGTATATAACATGGTCTTTTTCAATGCCTTTGCACTAAATTATTTTACCAAAAATATAAGATCAAACTCGAATAGCCTCATCTGTACTTTCCCCCTCCCCTCTGTTTTTCTGTTAAATCCTTTTAAGTTTTAACCATTTGCTATAACTCTTTCTTTTTATCCCCATTTGTGATATGGCCAAAGAAATGATTTTTCTTTAACATATTTTTGCTCTAATTATATCCTGAGATTAAGAATATTAAATCTTTTGACCTTTTCAGTGATTTGTTTTAAGTCCTTGGTAGGGACAGAAGAAGAAAACTAGTTGATCACATGCTTTGTATTTATCCTACCATACAAAACCCCAAATCGCAATTTAGTAATACAAAATTTTGAAAAACTCCCAGCAAAGGAATTGGGGGTAGGTTAGTAGTCAAAAGACTTTGACTAATGTCTTTTCATTAATGCAGAATCTCATAATTAGAAAAATTTGCACATGACCTGTTCATATAAATTTTCTTTAATAAAGCCAAATTCATATCTCCCACTAGCAAGGGCTCACACATCTAATTTCAAAGAGCAGGAGGCTATTGCTGAGTGACTTCCAAAAGAAAGAAAATAGTTTGCAAATTATAATTTGAGGATGTCTTGAGAATAAAGAGGATAATTAACTTTATTTTAGAAGTGTTAGCAGTTATTGTGTTTATCTCCTAAACCATAGACACTGAATGTGGCTCATCTTTTGTGTCAACTGGATATTATTATTGTATTTAGTCCGCCTTCAACGGACGACATATGTGTCAGCTTACAGGGTTCATGAACATAATTGCATTTTTTCGTTATACGTTATTTTTCTCCTTTGCTTTTGCTTCAAAAACAAATAACATTGACTTTTTTTCCTCTTTTTTTTTTTCCTGTTTGACAATACTAATTGTGTTTGTATGGGGTCGAATTCGATCGCTTGCATAGGGAATATCGGTTTCGAATTCGTACAACCGGCGTCGATTGGAGTCAGTGCTCGATAGGCCGAGATCGAGCCATCGAGAGGTGAAGGCCAAGACCGGATTCCATCGGAACGGAACTCGAAGCCAAGGCGCCCGAGACGAGATCGTTGAGGCCGATTAGGGTAAAACACCCTAGGGTAAAATTATCAGATTTGCGTAATTGAAGGACCAGAAATCCCGTGATACGTAAATATCTCGGCAGGAATCATGGCAGAAATCAGTAAAGACGTTGAAGTCATTAATTCTAGGGATATTTTACCTTGTAGATAGGTCTTTTTACCTTGTATAAGACTCATTCCCCTCCCTATATAAAGAGGCAGCACAATTGTAAAAGAGATCATACAACGAACGATCAGTATACAAAATACTACAGTCTATTCTAGTTATTTTCTCGATCTATCTGCTTCATATTTTATCTTAGAGAATTCTGCCACAGTAAAGCTACTCTATATTGGTGGTTTGCTTTCTTTCTTGACTTACTTATTGAATTTAGTCTTTATTTTCATTTATTCTTTATTTGTATCAAACCAAATCACGTGTCCTTAAAACCACGTACAAATTTAATTGTTATCCGTAGCCAAGGGTAAACAGTTTGGTGCCCACCGTGGGGCTAAGGATAATAGTGAACGTATGATACAATTTTCTGTTACACAAATTATTTTACGCTTGTTCTTTGGAGAATTATTTGATTTCAGGTTACAATACAACCATGTCACACTCACAATCTGTGCTCCATACGTTGTTGGCGAGTTTGACCACCAGGGCGAAACAACAACGTAGCACCCGGTGATGAAGTTCCAGTCGACGCTAATTCACAAATGGCGGTCAATGTGGATCGGACTACTGGCCCATCAAACAGTGTTCGCAGAGAATACCATTCGACAACTCAAAAAGACGAAGGGGACGAGATGAACCTCAGGATGATCTTCAACATGTTGCAAGCCCAGCAAGTGGTCATTGCCCAACTGCAAAATCGGAGCCAAATTTCGAATAAAGTTGAGGCCAGCCCCTCTTGGGGAACCATCGCCGAAAATGAACCAATCGCAGAGGAACCGAGCGAAGGCGGATCGGGGGCGAATTCCGGGATCATGAAGATGCTCGAGGAACTGACCAGACGAGTCGAGTCTGGCGAGAAGAAGATCGAGGCCAACGATAAAAAAGTGGAGACATATAATTCGAGGGTGGATCAAATCCCAGGAGCACCCCCGATTCAAGCGCCGCTCTAAAACCTATACCGAAGAAGTTTCGCATGCCGAAAATTCCCAAATACAGTGGGACATCTTATCCAAACGAGCATATGACAGCGTACACGTGCGCCATAAAGGGAAACGATTTAGAAGACGATGAGATCGAGTCCGTTCTCTTGAAGAAATTCGGGGAAACCTTGTTAAAGGGAGCAATGACTTGGTGTCACAATTTGCCCCCGAGTTCCATCGATTATTTTGCCATGCTCGCAGATACCTTCGTAAAAGAAGATGCAACTGCCATCAAAGTGGAGAAGCGGAAATCGGACCTTTTCAAAGTTAGACAAAAGGATAACGAGATGCTTAGGGAATTTGTATCTCGTTTTCAGATGGAACGGATGGACCTGCCACCGGTCACTGACGATTGGGCCGTACAAGCCTTTATCCAAGGACTCAACGCTCGAATTTCAACGGCTTCGCAGCAGCTTAAACAGAGCTTGATTGAATATCCGGCCGCCACATGGGCGGATATACACAACTGATACCAGTCAAAGATCAGAGTCGAGGATGACCAACTTGGAGCTCCTTCGGGATCTACTTACCCCATCAGAACTCATGATAGGGTTTGAAGGGATATTTATCGAGAACAGAGATCGAGCAGAGACGGACATCGACCATATCCTGAGGACAGGAAAATCATTCCAGCAAGGCAGGGCTCCCCGAGACGAGAAAGGAGGAACGATCATAATCGGAACAACCGAGGACCCTTGATAAGAAACAACTTCGAAAGAACCACTGATCATCGAGAAGCACCGCGACTGTCGGAATACAACTTCAATGTCGATTCAGCTACTCTCGTGTCGGCCATCGGTCATAATAAGGACACTAAGTGGCCTCGACCGCTGCAATCAGACCCTGCCAAGAGAGTCCTCAGTTTGATATGTAAATATCATGGTACGCATGGGCACTGGATAGAAAACTGTCGACAGTTGAGAGAGGAGGTGGCACGGTTGCTCGAAAATGGGCATCTTCGAGAGTTTTTGAGCGACCGAGACAAAAACCATTATGGGAACAGGAATAGGCCAGTGAACCAGGAGGAGCCTCAGCACACAATCAATATGATCATCGGCGGGGTAGATACGCCCCAAGGTCCGGTATTAAAGCGCACTAAGATATACATCACCCGGGAAAAGTGCACTCGGGATTATGCGATGGAGGGAATCTTGCATTTCAACGTGGAGGATGCAGAAGGAATCATGCAACCCCACAATGACGCTTTAGTAATATCGGTGCTTGTACACAAAACGAAGGTAAAGCGCGTACTGGTCGATCCTGGTAGTTCGACCAACATAATTCGATCATGGGTTATCGAACAGCTCGGACTGACAGACCGAATTATCCCCGAAGTTTGGATTCTCAATGGATTCAACATGGCATGCGAAATGACCAAAGGCAAAATAACATTACCGGTAAACACTACCGGTACCATTCGAGAAACAAAATTCTGCGTGATTGACGGAGACATGAGGTATGACGCCCTGCTCGGGAGACCGTGGATTCACGATATGAGAGCGGTACCCTCAACACTACACCAAGTGTTGAAATTCCCATCGACTGATGGGATTGTAACAGCGAAAGAGATGTTCGCAGTAGAAGAAGCAGTACCGATACCAATAGCTCCTTCCCAAAGGATCAAATAGCAATCACAGGCATCTCCTTCGACAAACGAAGGTGAACAACAACATCTCGAAGATGACGACTACGGGGTCCCCAGGTCATTCGTCGGTCCCGATGAATCCAATGCAACTAAATCAACGGTCGAGGAACTCGACCAAGTTTCACTCCGAGAAGACTCGCCGGATCGATAGGTATACCTGGGCTCGGGCCTAAGTTCCAAGCTCAGGACAAAACTTATACAATTTCTTATAGCTAACGAAGATTCTTTCGCTTGGTCCCATCTCGACATAATAGGTATACCACCGGAGATCACGACCCACAAACTAAGCATCGATTTGAAATTTCGGCCGGTCAAGCAAAAAAGGAGGTCCCCATCCGAAGTCAAACAAGCGTTCATCAAGGATGAGGTAACTAAGCTTTTAAATATAGGGTCCATTCGGGAAGTTAAATACACATAATGGTTAGCAAACGTAGTTGTAGTCCCTAAAAAGAGAAATAAATTAAGAATGTGCATAGATTATAAGGATTTAAACAAGTCATGCCCTAAAGATTCTTTTCCCTTACCCAATATCGATCGTATGATCGATGCTACTGCTGGCTATGAGACCCTTAGCTTTCTCGATGCTTACTCTGGCTATAACCAAATACGAATGGACCAGGATGATCAGGAAAATACATCCTTCATCACTAAGTATGGTACATACTGTTATAACGTGATGCCATTCGGGTTAAATAATGCGGAGGCCACTTATCAACGCCTAGTAAATGAAATGTTCGAAGAACAACTAGGAAAAACAATGGAGGTTTATATCGATGATATGTTAGTTAAGTCCATGCGAACAGAGGACCATTTGAGCCATTGCAAGAGAAGTTCGATGTGCTGAAACGGTACAACATGAAGTTGAACCCGGAGAAATAAGCATTTGGTGTGGGCTCGGGAAAATTCCTCGGTTTCATGGTCTCGAACCGAAGAATAGAAATCAACCCCGAGAAGATCAAAGCCATCGAAGACATTACAATTGTAGACAGTGTAAAGGCCGTATAAAAGCTGACAGGCCGGATAGCCGCTTTGGGCCGATTCATCTCGAGATCGTCCGATAGGAGTCACCGATTTTTCAACTTGTTGAAAAAGAAGAACAATTTCTCGTGGACTCCAGAGTGTCAGCGCGCATTAGAAGAACTTAAGAGGTACCTCTCTAGCCCACCTTTGCTGCATACACCAAAAACAGCGAGCGACTATACCTCTACCTTGCCGTCTCGGAAGTAGCAGTAAGTGGGGTCCTGGTTCGAGAAGAACAAGGCACGCAGTTTCCTATTTATTACGTTAGTAGAACCTTAGGTGAGGCCGAAACTAGATACCCGCATTTAGAAAAATTAGCACTCGCTTTATTGAGTGCCTCCAGGAAACTAAAACCTTACTTCCAATGCCATCCCATATGTGTAGTAACGACTTACCCCCTGAGAAATATAATGCACAAGACCGAGCTATCCGACCGATTGGCCAAGTGGGCTATCGAAGTAAGCGGGTACGATATCGAGTATCAGCCCAGAACTGCGATCAAATCTCAAGTGTTGGCAGATTTCGTCGTCGATTTTGCGCCGTCGCTAATACCCGAGGTCGAGAGAGAATTAATGACCAAATCGGGGGCTCCTTCGGGAGTGTGGACTTTGTTCACAGACGGCGCCTCGAACGCGAAGGGATCGGGCCTTGGTATCATGCTAAAGCCCCCAACTGGAAATACAATTCGACAGTCTATCAAGACTGTGAAATTAACTAACAATGAAGCAGAGTATGAAGCTATGATTGCAGGTTTAGAACTGGCCAAAAGCCTGGGAGCGGAGATAGTCGAAGCCAAGTGCGATACCCTCCTCGTAGTCAATCAAGTGAACAGGACTTTCGATGTCAGAGAAGGGCGAACGGAGAGGTATTTTGGACAAGCTTCAAGTCACACTGCATAGGTTTAAAGAATGGACCTTGCAACACATACCTCGAGAACAAAATAGTGAGGCCTACGCCCTCGCCAATCTGGGATCATCGGTCGAAGATGAGGAGATCGAGTCCGAGAAGGTCGTACAACTTTTGAGGTCGTTGGTGGAGGAAGGCCATGCCGAAATCAATTTAACAAGTTTGACCTGAGATTGGAGGAACAAGTATATAGAGTATCTCAGCTCAGTAAGCTCCCTTTGGACCCCAAAGAATCGAGAGCATTACGCACAAAGAAAGCCCGGTTCTATTTATCCGATGATGGAACCCTATTCAGAAGGGCATTCGGCGACCCCCTCGCAATATGTCTGGGACCGGGTGACACCGAGTATATCTTAAGGGAAATACACGAAGGCACATGCGGGAATCATTCCGGCGTCGAATCCCTGGTCCGAAAAATAATTCGAGCCGGCTATTATTGGATCGATATGGAAAAAGATGCAAAGGAGTTTGTTCGCAAGTGTAACGAGTGCCAAATACACGCACCAATGATCCATCAGCCCGGGGAGACGCTGCATTCGGTCTTGTCGCCGTGGCCATTCATGAAATGGGGGATGGACATTGTCGGCCATCTCCCCTACACACCAGGTAAGGCTCAATTCATTTTTTTTATGACTGACTATTTCTCCAAATAGGTTGAAGCACAGGCATACGAGAAAGTTAGGGAAAAGGAAGTGATCGACTTTATCTGGGATCACATTGTATGTTGATTTGGGATGCCATCAGAGATCGTGTGCGATAATGACAAGCAGTTTATCGGCAGCAAAGTGACGAAGTTCTTCAAAGACAACAAGATCAAAAGGATCCTATCGATGCCTTATCACCCCAGTGGCAACGGACAAGCTGAATCGACCAACAAAACCATAATTCGAAACCTAAAGAAAAGGTTAACCGACGCGAAGGGAAAATGGAAAGAAATATTGCCTGAAGTTTTATGGGTATATCGCACAACCGAGAAAACCAGCTCCGGGGCCACTCCTTTCTTTCTAGTGTACGGTGCTGAAGCGTTGATACCAGTTGAAGTAGGCGAACCGAGTATCAGATTTCGCTACGCAACCTAAGAATCGAATCGCGAAGCCATGAATACCAATTTGGAATTATTGGATGAAAGAAGGGAAGCAGCCCTTGTTCGAATGGCCGCCCAAAAACAAAAGATTGAAAGGTACTAAAACGGAGAGCCCATCTTCGACACTTCAACATCGGAGACCTAGTGCTCAGAAGAATCACACCCAATACTCGAGACCCGAACGAAAGGAAGTTAGGGCCGAACTGGGAAATGCCTTACACCATCTTAAAGATCACCGGAAAGGGATCTTACAAGCTTGGAACAATAGATGGCAAACAGCTGCCGAACAATTGGAACATAAACCACTTGATACGATACTATTGTTGAGGTATGAACTTTCATTCTTCATTTGTTTTTTTTTTATGTTACTAACACCTGCAGGTATCAAATGAAGTAACCTCGAGCCGGGAAGCACAGGACATTAGGACTGAAAGCACGCGTTGCACTTTTTTTCTCTTCGGCTGATTTTGTTCCAAATTGGGTTTTATGGCAAGATTTTTAATGAGGCAACCAGGAATCTTGCTAACTTAGATCGGTCGCATATCGAAGGCAACAATGTTCGGTGCTCAACTTCGATCGACCTTAAATATCAGAAGACTGCTTAGCTACTTCAATTTATTGCTTAGCTACTTCAATTTGGGGGAACTTCTCATAGATCATTAGGAATCGATGTAAGGGTCAAACGGTCATAAGAACCGTGCCCAAATAGATTGATCTACCCCCTAAGCAAATTGTACAAGCACTTGAATGCTAATAAAAGTTCTTTGGCACCGATATCTTGTCTCCGAGCCCAAGGGCCATTTTGATTTTCGTCGCACGATCGAAAACTAACATTGCTCAGAGTTTCATACGAAAATCAAAGGGGAATAAGACCTGCTAAGGCAAACCCCAATTTCTCAAAGGCCAAGGCCATATCTAGTTAACGAAGCTCGAAGGGGACTAAGATCTGTCAAGGCAAACCCCGATTTCTTAAAAGGCTAAGGCCGAATCAAGCTAATAAAACTCGAAGGGGAGTAAGACCTGTTAAGACGAACCCCGATTTCTTAAAAGGCTAAGGCCGCATCGAGCTAATGAAACTCGAAGGGAAGTAAGACCTATTGAGAACCTCGGACCCTTTTCGAAGCTTAAGGCCTTACCAAATCAGCTGAAGAAAGGGAAAATCTGCTAAGGCATATCTTGAAATTGGCTAAGTCTACACTAAGCCTGAGGAGCAGAAAATTCTACAAGTTGAACCATCGGTTCTAAGTACGAAGAATCAAAATAAGTCAAACAAGGAAGGGTAATAAAGGGAGATCTTTATATATATATGAACAAAGTATGTTACAGAAATGGGGATTTCAAAAAAAAAAAAAAAAAAAAGGGGACATATTTTACAAAAGATGTCTTTATTCAGAATTCTCGAAGTCTTCTTCTTCTTCTTCTTCTGGGAAGGCCCATTTTCTGGTTTTGGCTTCGATCTTTTTTGCATCATCGATCTCGGTAGATAGATCGAAGCCCCGAGCTTATAACTCTTAAAGAATAGAAAGTCGGGTTTGGCACTTGGTGTATTCGACCAAAATCTTTGATTGTTCCTGAGCAGCCTCGGCATTGGCCCTATATTGGGCTATTAACTCATCGGCCTCAGCCTTGGATGTAGCAACCTCCGATTTTGCCGTTTGCAGCTTGTTGACCAAAATGTCACGATCCGAAGTGAGTGCCTCGACTTGGAATTGAAGCTCGTCAGTGCTCTTGGTCAGAGCCCCGATTTTCTCTTTGCCTCCGATAATTGATTTTCTGAAGAAACCATTTGAGCTTGGAGGGCCTTTTTTTTTCTGAAGTCAGCAGATTGATCTTGGTTCTCCATTCATTGATTTCTGCTTCAGCCCCACTCATCGCAGAACAGAATCGGTTATTTGGTCAAGTTGTTGCCCCATCTAGTCGATCATGCCAGAATTTTCTTTACGCACAAAGTCTAGTTCGGCCTGAAGGGTCGACATCTACCCTTCGAGCTGCTCACAACGTGCCTTTTCTTCCCTTTGTCGAAGAAAAGCCTCATGATGAAGCACCGAGGCCTGCGAGTACAAGAGAAAATATAACAGTTAGTCAAAGTTTGAAATGTAAAATGGCAAACACCAGACAAGGCTTATCGGAAGTTTACCATATTTGATGCTTGTTGAGCCTCATTGAACAAGCCGGCTGCATCCACCTCGTCCATTGCGGCCTGATCTTCTTCGGTCACCAAACACCGAAGATAACTAGCCAACCCCACAGGCGCAGAAAGGGCCCTAGCATCTTCAGGAATGGCAAACCTTATTATTCGTTTTCGATCAGGGTTTGAACTCGCAGCAGGAAATCTATCGACCAGCTTTAGACCGAAAGATGCCCTGCTCGTTTCGATGGAGGGACTCTTCCTCGGCACTTCGAGCCCAAAAGTATCCGCCTATGGCACGCCGTCGAAGAAACCTTGAAAAGGTCCTTCCGGTATAGGGCCTTTGCTCGGGGAATGTGCTTTTGCGGCTCGGGCCTCCTTAAAAGTTGACTCCGAAAAAGAGGCGAAGTCCATTGTTTGCGGGTGGCCCAAGATTCCCTGCGTCGCCTCTCCCATGTCGACGGAAGCCCCAGTTCTCGCCCCCACCTCGGGGTCCTCTACTCGATGAAGATGAGTTTCATCGGCCCCCTGCTCGGGGACTGCCTGAGATGGCTCGCTGCCCAAAAGCTCGAGATCTTCGTCTTCCTCGAACTCATCGTCCAATCGATAAGTTATGTCCGAGATTTTGAGTCTATGAGCTATACTTGTTTTCGGCTTCTTCCTCTCGGACCCAGAAGAACTGGGGACTTCGTTCCTCTTTTTCTCCCCCTCCTGCTCCGAGGCAGGGGGATGGCAGGGAATCTCTCTACCAGGGGACGCTGGCCTCAATTCAACATCCTCCGATAGACCTGCAAAGGAAGAACGAAGTAAGTTATAGGTCAGCAGCATCATCGATAACATAAGACGTGGAATATAACCATTATCGGTCTCACCATGATTTTTGGCCTCCCATCGGCCCTTCGATATCTCGTGCCAGGCACGCTCTGAATAGGTCCTTTGAGACACCACCTTCTCGACCTATTCTTTAAGTGCTGAATCGCAGCCCGCATTCGAGAAACAGCTACACCATGCGAGATATGTTAGTGAGATAACAAAGGAAAGACACCGGACGAATTGAAATAGGAAGATAGCACTTACGGTTCATGTTCCACTTTTCAGGGAACGACATGTCTTCGGCAGGGATCAGGTCCGATGTCTTTATTCGAACAAATCGGCTCATCCAGCCTCGGTCCTTATCCTCGTGGATGCTCAAAAAGGGGGCTTTGCTAGCCCGGCGAGTGAGTTTTATTAGTCCCCCTCGGAAGATTCGGGGACTGTATAGTCGCAGGAGATGATCGAGGGTGAAGGGGTGCCCATCGATCTTGCTCACAAAAAAGCGAAAAAGAAGGACTATTGTCCAACGGAGGGGTGAATCTAACCCAGCGTTACATCACACCTTTTGCAAAAGGCAATGATGATGGGGTCCAAAGGAGCTAACGTGAAGGGGTAAGTGTAAACACTGAAGTAGCCCTCCACGTGGGTAGTAATCACCTTTTCCGGTGAAGGAACCACCACGTCCTTACCAACCCAGTTGCATTCTTCCTTCACCCTATCGATGACTTTGCTCGTGATCGAACTAATATATCTAGTGATCGGTTCGCCCCGGCCCGGTACAGAAAAAGCCTTCTCTACCTTAAAATCAGAACCAGTTGAATATCCAACCGGTACGAACGCTTTTAGAGGGGGCTTGGTCAAAGTCTCCTCAACAATGACAGGCTCAGCTTCTTCAGCGGGTTGAGAAGAAGAGGGGTTTTGTTTCTGGGGAACAGATTTGGATGTCTTTGCCATTGGAAATAAAGAGTTAGAGAAGCTAGTAGATGCCAGGAGTAAAACAAGAACAAAGGAGAAGGTCACTTGTGAACAAACTCAGAGAACTTGAAGAATACAATGCTCAAATAACACAAACTTTGGAACTGAAGGAAGGGAGAGCTATTTGTACCCTCTTAAGGATGGCGGTTCGAGTCCCAAAATGAGGAAGCATTAATTAGTGTATGCAGGCGTTGCAGAGTTTTGTCTTCAGTTGGTCTATGAAAAGACATTTTTGATACTTGCCACGTGCGTCATCATGCTGCCGTCATTTATCAATATGACGTTTTGCGTCTTTTGATGTGTCACCTCGAATTCCGTGTCGCGCACCATAAGTATGTCTCCATTTAACCTAATCTTAAAAGCGACGGCTCATATCATTTTTTTATCATTACTCTCCAAAAAACGAGGGGACTATCTGTATGGGGTCGAATTCGATCGCTTGCATAGGGAATATTGGTTTCGAATTCGTACGACCGGCGTCAATTGGCGTCACTGCTCGATAGGCCGAGATCGAGACATCGAGAGGTGAAGGCCAAGACCGGATTCCATCGGAACGGAGCTCGAAGCCAAGGCGCCCGAGGCGGGAATCACGGCAGGAATCAGTAAAGATGTTGAAGTCATTAATTCTAGGGATATTTTACCTTGTAGATAGGTTTTTTACTTTGTATAAGACTCATTCCCCTCCCTATATAAAGGGGCAGCACAATTGTAAAAGAGATCATACAACGAACGATCAGTATACAAAATACTACAGTCTATTCTAGTTATTTTCTCGATCTATCTGCTTCATATTTTATCTTAGAGAATTCGGCCATAGTAAAGCTACTCTATATTGGTGGTTTGCTTTCTTTCTAGACTTACTTATTGAATTTAATCTTTATTTTCATTCATTCTTTATTTGTATCAAACCAAATCACGTGTCCTTAAAACCACATTTAAATTTAATTATTATCCGTAGCCAAGGGTAAACAGTGCTACATGCGGCATTAATATTGCATGGATTGATAAGCATATATATTATGTAAAAATTATTTCTTATTAGATGTTTAGTTTTTGGATTAATAAATATGTGTTTACTTTTTAAAGAAGATATAAGATTGTTTACTATAGGAAGCCTACTTTTGCCATTTTATTTGTTTTCATGTAATAGTAATAACCGTAATTTTATTACACGTAATGTCCCCATAAACTAATTTATACATTTTTCACATAACTTATGTGAGTATTTTTTTTTTTTTTGGGTAAATAACTTTTTATTACCAATCGAACTATATGTACATAAGGAACAAAAAAAAAACTGACTATTGGAGATGATGCCCCAACATCAGAATCTACAGAAGCCAACCATGTCATCTCACAACTACACTATGGCTAACTACTACTACCACAAAATTAAGGATAAAAATTTAACTGATCAAGTTTCCTAGTTAATCTTGCCTGCACTGTTCCTCTACAACATACCTCTTGGATAATTTATTTCATAATATGCTCTGAATCTGATTGCGTACTTTAGAATTAATTTTTTTCTTTTCAAATATAGTACACACTGACTACAAGTGCCATTCTGTATATATCCGCCTCGAGTCTTCTTCTCCTTGCATAAACTTCAGCTCACTTTAGTTCCTCTTGTTAATCCATTACCATTCTGCTTATCCCTTGCCTAGTTAGAACCTTTTTTCCATATATAGGAAGACATATCACATTGAAAGAACAAGTGTAAAATACTTTCGTTCCCAGTATTATAGAGTGGAAAAGCCAATGAAACCTCCATTCCCCATTGTTAATCTATCTCTAGTAAGTAATTTTTCATGTGCCACAAGTCTTAATATGGGTATCCATTTGGGAGCTCCTAAGTTATTACACATTAACTTCCTCCATGAAACCTTAGTAAAAACACCTCTCATTTTAGTGTACAGCTTCCTTACAGAGAAGTTTGACAATGATTGAAACTCATTAGCATTTATTTCTGCTACTTCAACATAACTGCATGCTGGCTTTTAAGATTTTTTGCACTACCCAAGACGTTTATTTTGGTGCAACCTCTCATACTTGCCTTTCCTTTATATATATATATATATATATATATATATTTTTCGATCTATGTGCTTAAAAGTCAATAAATTTCAAATCAAGGGCATTAAAGACATTTCGTTATAGCTAATTGTGTATCCTCTTACTACTTGCGTGTCCACTCATGTGTCCTCTTATTAGGATCATGCCAGTCCACTTCTCCTAAAGCCCACAACCTTATTTTTCCAGTTTTCTTTCTCCTTTTCTCTCATGGTCATTGTCTTGGTTTATTGATATTTTGGCTCTCTTCTCCGGCAATAGAGAAGATCATTTTCTGCTTCTATTGCTTATCAAGTAGCTGGTAGTTTCTCTCTCCCTCCCTCTGTGCTTTTGTCATTTGCAATTTCACTTTTTGCTGCTTTTGTTTCTTAAACCTAAAAGTTCACTGACTTCATATCAATTTAGATTCAATTTCTTTTACGCACAATTGGTTGATTTAGTTAAATTTGTGTCGATCTTCTTAGTTTTATGGTAGTGTCTCTCAGGGAGTCATCAGGCCTTGTAATGGTTTGTTTGCCCTGACTGATATCCAAAGCATCATCTTGCTCAATCCTACTATTAGGACATACATACTGCTCCAATCTAGCCCTTTTAGTTATCCGCACGGTTTCACTCGTTATATTTGTGGTTTGGGATTTGGCTTTGACATAACTGTAAATAATCACAAAGATGTTAAGATTTCATAAATCTTTGCGGATCCTTATGAGGATACTTTTGTGAGAGAAAGTTCAAAGTTGAGGTATATGATTTGTTCGTTGATACTTGGAGAGAACTGAGTCATGAGGGTGAAGGATTTCCCTTGGTCTCCTTGTGCCGAGATTTTTTACGAAGGAGCCTTTCATTGGTTTGCAACTGCAGATACAGAGGTAATTCTTTGTTTTGATATGAGCACTGATATTTTCCGTAGTATGAAGATGCCAGATGCTTGTTATGTCCTCGATGGGTTGAAGAAAATATTAATGGGATTAACATCTACGTGGTAAAATTTATATGATACAGATTCGCTGGGAAAAAAAAGTATGAGATGCAGGAAAAATCTACAACACCAATGCAAACACTAGCATGGGCATCCAAAATTGGTTCCTTACCTAATGTTGACATGGAATAGTGCTTTTTTAAACAAAAAAGTTATTGATGTAAGTCGTCATATCTTATGGCGTGCTGCCAGGATGTATGAGAGCATATTTTAATTCACTATTAATTGTTGTTCCGAGTGTTTTATAACAAATACATGCTTTATGTGTCCTCAATTACATTATATGCATTTAGACATGTCATATTTAGTAATATGCATGTATATGATAATTATATTTTAAATGATAGATCCGAATTGAGAAAGAAAAAGCAGGGAAAAAGGAAAATTATAGAAAAAAATATCAAACAATTCTCATAGAACGAGTCTTTATGAGATTTGTACTTTAACATATTTCTCTTCATTGCTCGTTTAATTTCTCTTCATTGAATTTTTAGTGGATTGTCTTGGTGGAAAGATCTAACCCATGAAATTCATTTGACCGACAAAATTTGGATTAGGGGCATGTTTTACCAAGTAATTATTAACGCTTTTCTGGTATGAGAATTAGCTGGAAAAACTTCAGTCATTTTCTCCAAACTAGAATTCAATGGATTGCTTGCTTTTCTTCCTAATTTACAACTTTTCTCCAACTTCTTTGTTGCGCATGTATGTTATTGATAGTTATTTGCTATGTTTTGTTTCATCTTCTTTGTATCAGATTACACTCTATATTGTGATAGTTGTGTGTTCTTGTGTGTATTCAGCATTTCTGACTTTGGTGAGTATTGCTTTTCCACTAAAGAATGCACGAATTACTTTTCAAAGATATTTTCTTCCAATATGATAGCTAAAACTTGATTTGCTACAGATGTAGCATAGTATATTGATTCTGTTTCCTGACAACTCAAAATGTTTACCAGATCATCTTTCCAGGTGGAAATCCATTTAATAAAGCTCGAGTAGGTGGAAACAAGAGTCTCATTGAGCTACTAAAAGATGCAAAGGGTAATCAACTAGAGGATATTCTACAAGCTTAAAAAAATCAAGGTAACATTACAACAAAATTATTCTCGCTAACTTTTAGAAAGCAAAAACCAATCAGAGAGGGGAATTGATAGATTGATATCGACTTATCGCCAGAACAAAGCTCATTGCAATAATGCCTTTTCAAGAATTATCAAAAGAAAGAGCAATATAGAGCTAAGCAGAAATTAAACATCTCAAACCACTTAAGAATTAGAATATCAAAGTAGTTCTTAACACAACACCATAAACGTTTTCGTTAAATCTATAGATATATGAACAAAAGAAAATAGCGAAATAGGAGAATATGAATATCAAAAGTATAATTATGGTGCTTGATTCATTAGAAATAAAGTAATGGACGTGCAAAGAAAATACAAATGATGGATACAATGACTTAGGGTGGTTGCTTTCCTTTTGAACCTATATTTACCACCTAGAGTCTCACTCCAAGATTATGAAATTCTCTGTTATCTTTTGTTAACATCGAATCAGATCAAAATTGCCTGCTTAACTTCTCCCAGTTCTTACGAAGCTCAACTTTTTAAAAGTTAGACTAGATCTTCCCTTGCTATCTAGAGTTTCAAATTCTAAAAGAGCTTATTTATTATGATATACAGATCATTAGAATAGAATGAAGTTTATAAATACTTTAAAGATGGATATAACTGTGAAGTTTTATGGTTTAAAAACTCATGTTATATTGGTAATTTTACCTTTGAAATTTACTTTATTTTTCTTAATAAAGGTTTTGGAATAAAAGTGGTTCATTAGTACTTTTTGGAGAAAATGATATATACTTGGAGTTCAGCGGATGTTTTACTAAAGCACATCTTTTCTTTGAAGCTATTCAGACTCAAATAGTAAAAATTTGGTTTTAAAGCTTAACATGCTAATTGCCTATTGTACACTTTCTATTTCACTAATTGTTATTGTTGACTGCTTAAGTGCACTATTTAATGGAGATCTTGTGATGCTTGTGGGAGTAGTACTGGAGAATATACTTTGGGAGCAACAACTGAATGAGCGGTAAGGTTCCTATAAGTTGGATTATTTTCTCTGCAAAGAATTAATTGGTTCATTTAAAAGAAATTAAAAGTTATGTAGTCTTTATGTTAATTAAAATTGATTACATATAATCTTCTAATGCAGTAAGACTTTGTTGGTTGATTAATGCAGTCAATATAACTTGGTGCGGATTAATTTTTATTTATTTCCATTATGTGATTTGCTTGGACTTCAGCACTTTTAAATCTTTTTTTTCACTTTTCTTCTTCTATATTCTTGGACTTGCTTGTGATTTGATCTTATTCAAGACTGAATGATATAAGTTCGAACCGTACCACCTCACAAAACAAATAGATAGCTTGCACACTTTCTTAGCTTATATGGCAATCTGACCTTTTTACGTTATTATTTGCTTTTATGGGTCTACAACGACGACGACGACCCAATAAAATCCCATAAGTGAGGTCTGATTTGTTTTTATGGATCTAAGAAAACATATACCATATAAGCTCAACTTTGTCCACCTTGATTGCTGAGTTTCTTTTGCAGGTTTTATTATTAAGAAGTATGAGAATTATAATGAAAGAAAAAGTTGCAGCTCATCACTTATCTAATCCAGCTCGATTGCTGAGTTCTTTCTAGGTTTTGTCTTTAAGTAGGAGCTTTGAGGTATTCACCGAGCATGTGGGGGACATATATGTTAATTGCAAATGGCACTTATATTTGCGATGAGTAGGGGTAGGCATAATACCGACCGAATCGAAAATTTCGATTTTCGGTCGGTTTGCGGTTTATAATTTTTAAAAATTCAATTTTCAGTTCGATTTTCATTTTAACGGTTCGGTGCAGAATTTTTATATACCCACCCCTAATCATATTTGTTGAAAGAAAAAGGAAATTTCTGCCATTGTTTTCAACCCTCATGTTTGCTTAACTTCTTCATTCATTATGGAAACTTCTTATATTCTTTCTTTATTCTTTTCAAAATTATTAAAATAAGTATTTTCTGATTTTTTTAAAATCATAATTATAATTATACAGTTGTTATATAGCAAATAGCATCGAAATCCGATAAAACTTTGCTTAAGGAAGTAAATTAAGCTTGTGTGAGTATGCTAAGTTGTTGCTGCCATTGTTTCGTTGTTACTTAACAATAACAGAAAAAGATTAGTTTAAATAATTAAAAAAATATTTTCAACCCTCATGTTTCGATGTTAAAATAGAAAATGGTATTAACATCGAAAAAACAATAATATAAGAGCAACTTATACGTTATTAATGTTGTATACAGTACGTATAACAATAACAGACTTACTTAAATATAAGTTGACAATTTATACGTTATTAAAGAATTTTTTTTTTTGTCTTTTTCTGTCAACAAATATTTTGGTGGGATTTTTTTATTTCTTTTGTCTTTTTCTGTCAACAAGTAATTTATTTTCGTTGTTCCATACTATTTTTGTCGTAGCTTGAAACCGAAAAACCGAACCGATTAAATCAAACCGAACACGAATAAACCGAACCGAATCGAAGTTATTATGGTTCAATTTTGGTTATTAAAATCAAAAATCAAAAACTGAATAAACTGAACCGAAATTCTATAAAACCGAACCGGACCGACCGATGCCCACCCTTAGCGATAGAGACACGACTAAATGCTGAAATGAAATATATTCACTTTTAATTTTTATGCAATAGATAAAGATAGATCATATAATACTTGGAGAACGGAAAAGACTCGGGTAAACATATTAACTCTTAATGAAAATTGATTATTTAAAAATGAACAATTTATGTGCTCTTTTGAGTGTTTTGCAGAGAAAATGTACGGGGAGTGAGGCCAACAACTCATGCACATTCTAGGGTCCGTCTTTTTGCAACTTATCAACTAAAAATATTTTTTATGCTTCTCTGAATTGTTTGTATGCATGGCTTTTTGAAGTACATTAAAGCTATTCCAATTTTGCACCTCTTCTATGTTATTTTCTTTCTACTGTTTGTATGTATGGATTTCAATATCAGGTTACGTATGGCCTTTTGAAGCAGTTCATTAAATGTTGGGCCCGTGCTAGCACGAGCAATCACCACCTAGTAATATTTATGTACTCACTTGACCCATAGGCTATCCTTCTTGCTGCACAAATTCCATAATAATTTGCATATGACAACTTTGTTCCTGCTGCTAATATCAAGAATATTCAGACCTCTTGCTACCTAAGGATAACAATTATCCCATGCAAGCAAAGCCCTCTTTGATAGTTCAACTCCTCCAGTCCATAAGAATATCCTACATGTTGCCTCAATTTGCTTGACTACCTTTGCAAGTAATACAAATATTTGTGACCATAATACTTAGACTGAAAAGAGAACATTCGTTATTAGTTTGACTCTTACAGAGGAATTTCGTTGACCAACTTTGAATTTTTCCCATCATCTTTTCCAGCAAAGGTTGACATTGAAGCAATGAGAATCTCTTGGTGCTCAGGGGAACACCAAGATATCTTATTGGTAACTCTCCTTTAGTAAACCTAGTTAACTCCACGATTTGCCGTTGAACTGTTGCATCTACACCTCCAAAATAATTTGAGCTTTTATCTCGATTAGCACTTAGTTCAAAAGCTATTGAGAACTCTAGGAAACAATCAAATAGCATTTGGACAAACTTCACATCACCCCTGCAAAATAGTAGTAATTCATTAGCAAATCCCAGGCTATTGAACTTATGTGGGTATTACTTATTAAGAAAAAGAAAATGAATTATAAATTATATTAACACTTTTATGTTTTATGCCATCTTTATACAAATAGCTGTTTGGATTCACCATTTACTTTTTTCTAGCAGATATCATAAATTATACACTGATTTTACATAGTTATACACATATTATATATGAATTATACATTAGGGGTACTTATCGGGCGGATAATTATATTTAACTGTTCGGCTTAATGGTTATCAGATTATAAATGTAGTAATCTGCAAGCCATCCAATAAGACAACAAGCGGATTGGTATCAGATTAATAATTATCGGGCGGTCATCGGGCAACTTATCGGCTAAACTTGTAATGATCTGGCCGGTATTTTTGAGATTAATAGCCTCAGTTCCCCCATTTGCTGCTCATCTTGTACTTTATAGATGTTATATGACTTGCCGAGGTAGTCGGTTCGGGTCCGGAGAGATTTCAGAATGAAACGAGACACTTAGTCACAAGGTTGAAAGTTTAAGTTGAAATGGTTGACCGGATGTTGATTTATGTGTAAACTACTCTGGAATGGAGTTTTGATGGTTCCCTTAGCTCCGTTACATGATTTTGGACTTAGGAGCGTGTCCGGATTGTGATTTGGAGATCCGTAATGGAATTAAACTTGAAATAGCGAAAGTTGAATTTTTGGAAAGTTTGATCAGGAGTGGACATTTTGATATCGGGGTCGGATTCCGATTCTGGAAGTTGTAGTAGGTCCGTAATATCAAATGTGACTTGTGTGCAATTTGGAGTCAATCGGACGTGATTTCATAGGTTTCAGCGCTGTTTGTAAAAGTTGGAATTCCTTAGTTTCAATAGGCGTGAATTGGGGTGCGATTCGTGTTTTTAAAGTTGTTTGATGTGATTTGAGGACTCGACTAAGTTCGTATGAGGTGTTAGAACTTGTTGGTATGTTTTGGTTGAGGTCCCGGGGCCTGGAGTTTATTCGTGGATGGTTAACAGATCAAAAGTTAAAGTTGAGAGATTGCTGAAGTTGGGCTCTACTGGTTTAACCGCACCTGCGGAGCTCTGATTGCAGGTGCGTACTGGGCGGCGCAGGTGCGAGATTGGAGGGGAGTGTGCAGGTGACCGCAGGTGCGAGGGAGTTGCCGCACCTGCGTGACCGCAGATGCGATAAGGGGACCACAGAAGCGGAATTGGGCAAGTGGACTGGGTTCTGCGGAAACGGCTTGGATACTCGCAGAAGCGAGTCCACAGAAGCGGAGTAAGGGGTCGTAGGAGCGCAAGAAGAAGCAAATGCGAGTGAGTGGTCGCTTCTGCGACGCAGCAAAAGCGGTTAAGTTTTCGCAGAAGCGGAAGTGCTGGCAGAACACTTAAATACAAGGGTTCGCGATTTTGCTTCATTTTAAACATTTTGATCTCGGGTTTTGGTGTTGAGAGGATTTTCGAAGAGATTCTTCAGGTAAATCCCTTGTGCTCATTTTTATCAACAATCATGCCTCCCCATTGATTTTCTCACCTAGTTGGTATTTATTAAAGGTGTAAATTGGGAGTTTGAGGCTAGGGATTTGGAGAGTTTGATTTGGGGATTTGGGTGACGATTTGGTGTCGGAATTTGATAAATTTGATATGGTTGGACTCGTGGTTGAATGGGCTTTCGGGTTTTGTGACTTTTATCGAATTTCGAGATATGGGCCCAGGGACAGGCTTTTGAGTCGATTTTTTATTCCTTTAGCCCGTATTGATTATATCAAATTGTATATGGATAGATTCGAGGCATTCGAAGGCCGTTTCGTAAGGCAAGGGTGTGTTGAAGTAGAGTTTTTCTCGGATTGAGGTAAGTTACAATTCTTAATTTGGTTATGAGGGTACGACACCCCAGATTATGTGTTATGCGATTGATTTTGAGGTGAGGCATAAGGATGCCTCTGTATTATTTGACCCTCGTTTCACTTATTCGTATGTATCATCGTATTTTGCTCAT
Source organism: Nicotiana obtusifolia (assembly GCA_002018475.1). NCBI lineage: Eukaryota > Viridiplantae > Streptophyta > Magnoliopsida > Solanales > Solanaceae > Nicotiana > Nicotiana obtusifolia. The sequence goes on along the minus strand of MCJB01019138.1, from coordinate 101,715 downwards.
TATCTGAATATGCCCTGTGAGTCCTTAGTTTCATCTGTTCATGTATTTACACCAGTGGGCGTTAATATTATTGTGGACCGTGTATATCGGTCGTGTGTAGTGACTGTTGGGGGATTAGAGACTAGAGTCGATCTGTTATTGCTTAGTATGGTGGACTTTGACGTGATCTTGGGTATGGATTGGTTGTCTCCATGTCATGTTGTTCTGGATTGTCATGCTAAGACCGTGACGTTGGCGATGCCGGGGTTGCCAAGGATTGAGTGGAGAGGTTCTCTAGACTATATTCCCAGTAGAGTGATTTTATATTTTAAGGCCCGGCGGATGGTTGGGAAGGGTTGCTTATCTTATTTGGCCTTTATGAGGGATGTTGGTGTTGATACTCTTACTATTGATTCTATTCCGGTGGTGCGAGATTTTCCAGAAGTGTTTCCTGCAGACTTGCCAGGCATGCCGCCCGACAGAGATATTGACTTTGATATTGATTTGGTGCCGAGTACTTAGCCCATTTATATTCCACGTATCGTATGGCACCGGCTAAGTTGAAGGAATTGAAGGAGCAGCTTCAGGAACTTCTTGATAAGGGGTTTATTAGACCTAGTGTGTCACTTTGGGGTGCACCGGTTCTGTTTTTTAAGAGAAAGATGGTACTATATGGATGTGCATTAATTACAAACAGTTGAACAAGGTTATAATCAAGAACAAGTATCCTTTGTCGCGCATTGATGATCTATTTGACCAGCTTCAGGAAGCGAGGGTGTTCTCTAAGATTGACTTGAGGTTTGGGTATCACAAGTTAAAGATTCAGGGCTCGGATATTCTAAAGACAACATTCAGGACTCGTTATGGTCATTATGAGTTCATCGTGATGTCTTTTGGGCTGATTCAATGCCCCAGCAGCATTCATGCATCTAGTGAACATTGTATTCCAGCCTTATCTTGACTCGTTTGTCATACTGTTCATTAATGATATCCTGGTGTACTCTCGTAGCCAGGAGGAGCATGTCCAGCATTTGAGGATTGTGTTGCAGTGGTTGAGAGAGGAGAAGCTTTATGCTAAGTTCTCCAAATGTGAGTTTTCGCTTAGTTCGATGGCGTACTTGGGGCACGTGGTGTCCAGAGAGGGGATTCAGGTGGATTTAAAGAAGATTGAGGCGGTTTAGAGGTGGCCCAAACCATCCTCAACTACGGAGATTCGGAGCTTTCTCGACTTGGCCAGTTATTATCGTCGCTTCGTGGAGGGTTTCTCGTTTATTGCATCGCCTTTGACCAAATTGACCCAGAAGGGTGCTATTTTCAGGTGGTCGGATGAGTGTGGGGAGAGCTTTCAGAAGCTCAAGACTGCCTTGACCACAGCTCTAATTCTAGTTTTTTCTTCAGCTTCAGGCTCTTATATAGTGTATTGTGATACTTCTCGGATCGGTATTGGATGTATTTTGATGCAGGGGGTAGAGTGATTGCTTATGCTTTGCGTCAGTTGAAGCCCTATGAGAAAAACTCTCCTGTCCATGATTTGGAGTTAGCTGCCATCATTCATGAAGATTTTGAGGCATTATCTCTACGGTATGTCTTGTGAGGTGTTTATAGATCATTGGAGTCTCCAGCACTTGTTCATATAGAAGGATCTAAATTTGAGGTAGCGAACATGGTTGGATCTACTAAAGGACTATGATATCACTATTCTGTATCATCCCGGGAAGGCCAATGTGGTCGCCGATGCCTTGAGTAGAAAGTTGGTGATGTATTGGTAGTCTTGCATTCATTCTTGTTGGTGAGAGACCTCTTATAGTTGATGTTCAGACCTTGGCCAACTAGTTCGTGAGATTAGATGTCTCGGAGCCCAGTCGGGTTCTAGCTTGTGTGGTATCTCAGTCTTCCTTAGATGATCGCATCATAGAGTGCCAGTATGATGATCCTCATTTTCTTGTCCCTAAGGACACGGTTCAGCATGGTGATGAAAGAGATGTTATTATTGGGGATGATGGGTTATGAGGATGCAGGGTCGGATTTGTGTGCCTAATGTGGATGGGCTACGTGAGTTGATTCTTGAGGAGGCTACAGTTTGCGGTATTCCATTCATCCGGGTGCCGCGAAGATGTATCAGGACTTGAGGCAGCATTATTGGTAGAGAAGAATGAAGAAGGATATAGTGGGGTTTGGAGCTCGGTGCCTCAGCTGTTAGCAAGTAAAGTATGAGCATCACAGACTGTGTGGATTGCTTTAGAGGATAGAGATTCCAGAGTGTAAATGGGAGCGGATCACCATGGATTTTGTAGTTGGGCTCCCACGGACTTCGAGGAAGTTCCATGCTATTTGGGTGATTAAGGATTGGCTGACCAAGTCCGCACACTTTTTCTAGTTGGTACTACTTATTCTTCGGAGCGGTTGGCTGAGATTTACATTCGAGAGATCGTTCACCTTCACGGTGTGCCAGTGTCTATCATTTCAGATCGGGGCACGTAGTTTACATCGTAGTTTTGGAGAGCCGTGCAGCGATGGTTAGGCACCCAGGTTGAGTTGAGCACAACAATTCACCCTCAAACGGACGGACAGTCCGAGTGCACTATTCAGATATTGGAGGACATGCTACGCACTTGTGTCATTGATTTTGGGGGTTTATATGGAAGATGGTGTAAATCTCCAGTGGGTTGGTTCGAGCCTGGTGAGGCTAAGCTATTGGGTACCGACTTGGTTCAGGATGCTCTGAACAAGGTTAAATTGATTCAGGAGCAAATTCGCATGGGGCAGTGTAGACAGAAGAGTTATGCCAACAAGAAGGTCCGTGATGTTGCTTACATGGTTGGGGAGAAGGTTTTGCTCAAGGTTTCACCCATGAAGGGTGTTATGAGGTTCAATAAGAGGAGCAAGTTGAGCCCTCGGTATATTAGGTCGTTTAAGATACTTCAGAGGATTGGGGAGGTGGCTTACAAGCTGGCCTTGCCACCTAGTTTGTTGAGTGTGCATCTAATATTTCATGTTTCTATGCTTCAGAAGTATGTCGGTGATCCGTCTCATGTTTTGAATTTCAGCACGTTTAGTTAGACGGTGATTTGACTTATGATGTAGGGTCGGTGGCCATTTTGGATCGACAGGTTCGAAAGTTGAGGTCAAAGGACATAGCTTCTATGAAGGTGCGGTGGAGAGGTCAGCCAGTTGAGGAGGCTACGTGGGAGACTGAACAGGAGATATGGAGCAGATATCCGCACCTATTTGAGACTCCAGGTACGTTTTTAGACCCTTTTGAGGACGAACGTTTGTTTAAGAGGGGGAGGATATAACGACCCGGCCGGTCGTTTTGAGAGTTGTAGTCCCGCTCCCCCATTTTTTGCTCATTTTGTACTTTATAATTGTTATGTGACTAGTCGAGGTAGTCGGTTCCGGTCCGGAGAGATTTCAGAATAAAACGAGGCACTTAGTCTCAAAGTTGAAAGTTTAAGTTGAAATGGTTGACTGGATGTTAACTTATGTGTAAACGACTTCGGAATGGAGTTTTGATGGTTTCGTTATCTCCATTGGGTGATTTTCGACTTAGGAGCATGTCCGGATTGTGATTTGGAGGTCCGTAGTGGAATTAGGCTTGAAATGACGAAAGTTGAATTTTTGGAAAGTTTGACCGGGAGTGAACTTTTTGATATCGGGGTCGGATTTCGATTTCGGAAGTTGGAGTAGGTCCGTAAGGTCATATGTGACTTATGTGCAAAATTTGGGGTCAATCGGATGTGATTTGATAGGTTCCAGCGTCGTTTGTAGAAGTTAGAATTCCTTAATTTCAATAGGCTTGAATTGGAATATGATTCGTGTTTTTGAAGTTGTTTGATGTGATTTGAGGACTCGACTAAGTTTGTGTGAGGTTTTACGACTAGTTAGTATGCTTAGTTGAGGTCCTGGGGGCCTCGGGTTGATTCTGGATGGTTAACGGATCAAAGTTGAGATTGGGAGATTGCTGAAGCTGGGCTCTGCTGGTGTAACCGCCCCTGCGGAGCTTTGATCGCAGGTGCAGACTGCGCGGTGCAGGTGTGAGTTTGGAGGGGAGTTTGCAGGTGGCCACAAGTGCAAGGGAGTTGCCGCACCTGCGTGATCGCAGATGCAGCAGGGGGACCGCAGAAGCGGAATTGGGCAAGGGGACTTGGTTTCGTAGAAGCGGCTTGGATGCTCGAAGAAGCGAGTCCGCAGAAGCGGAGTGAGGGGCTGCAGGAGCAGAAGAAGACGCAGATGTGGGTGAGTGGTATCTTCTGCGACGTCGCAGAAGCGGTTAAGTTTCGGCAAAAGCGGAAGTGCTGGCAGAACACTTAAATACAAGGGTTCGCGATTTTGCTTCATTTTAAACATTTTGATCTCGGGTTTTGGTGATTCTTGAGAGGATTTTCGAGGGGATTCTTGAGGTAAGTCCCTTGTGCTCATTCTTGATCAATAATCTTGCTTCCCATTGATTTTCTCACCTAATTGGTGTGTATTTAAGGTGTAAATTGGGAGTTTGAGGCTAGGGATTTGGAGAGTTTGATTTGGGGATTTGGGTGATGATTTGGTGTCAGATTTTGATAAATTTGGTGTGGTTGTACTCGTGGTTGAATGGGATTTCTAGTTTTGTGACTTTTATCGAATTTCGAGACGTGGGCCCGGGGGCCGGCTTTTGAGTTGATTTTTGACTTTTGATTAATAACTTTGCATTTTCTTATGGAGTTGATTCCTTTAGCCCATATTGATTATATCAAATTATTTTTGGCTAGATTCGAGGCATTCGGAGGTCGTTTCATGAGGCAAGGGTGTGGTGGAGTAGAGTTTTGCTCGGATTGAGGTAAGTTAATAGTTCTAAATTAGGTTTTGAGGGTATGACACCCCGGATTATGTGTTATGCTATTGGTTTTGAGGTGAAGCACATGCTAGGTGACGGGCGTGTGGGCGTGCACGGTAGGAATTGACTTGGTCAGTTCCATGGAACTGTATAGTTGAATAATCTGTTGTTATCTGTACATTTTCCACGTATTAGAGAAATTGAACTGCAAATCATGTTAAAAATCATGTTTAGGCTATGTGTTGACACTGTAGGGACCCACAGAGGTCGTGTACATGTTGAATTATCTGCTAAATTGTTGTTTTATACTCAATCACAGTTTTACTTGCATATTACATCTCAGTCTCTATTGTTCATTATTGATGCATTATGTCATTGTTGTTTGGGCTGTTTATCATGATTTCTGAGAGTCCGAGAGATTGGAGAGGTTGATGATCAAGTGAGGCCGAGGGCCTGATTGTGAGGATATTCATGGGATGGGGCTGCATGCCGTAGCATGTTTCATTGATATATGCCATGATTGGCTTGTTATAGTGCATGGGCTGAAAGAACCCCTCCGGACTCTGTATACACCCCTAGTGAATGCCGGTACCTATTGAGTGCGAGTGCCGAGTGCCGAGTGCCGAGTGCTGAGCGACTGAGAGGATGGAGTGACTGTGCGGAATGAGTGATTGTAAGGTTGGAGTGAATGGGAGGACTGAGTGACTGTTGCTCTGTGAGTATGCATTTGACTTCGTTATGGTTGCACTTAAGCTGTCATATACCACTGTCTTGAAATTTTTAAGAGATATTATCTTCTGTTTGTAAATGAACTTGTCGTGAAATAATTGTTTTGGACTTATTTGTCGAACTTGAAAGCATGCCTACCTTCCTATGTGGAGATTACTGTAATTGAACCTTAACTGTGAAGCTCGTCACTACTTTCAGTTCTTTAGTCTTGTCACTTACTGAGTTGGTTGTACTCACGCTACACCCTGCATTTCATGTGCAGATCCAGGTGTTTCCGGACACGGTGGGTGTTTATTTTATCGCGCAATTGATCTTTTGGAGATTCCAAGGTAGCTGCCCGGCGCTTCGCAGACCTTGTCTCTCCTTTCCTATCTTCCCGCTTTATTGTATTTAGTTTCAGACTGTTATAGACAGTGTTTTCCAGACTTGTGATATATAGATGCTCATGTACTCTGTTACACCTCGATATTTGGGAACTTCCACGTTGAGTTTTGGGTTTCTATCCTGTTTATGAGAAGTTTTATTATTTAAACTGCTTAAATTCATTTTCTGTTGAAAGTGTTGGAACTATTTCGGATGTCGGCTTGCCTAGTACCACGTTAGGCGCCATCACGACAAGTTAGGATTTTGGGCTGCGTCAAAACCAAATAGTAATTTTTTGAATAATCATTCTATCAGATACCATACAGTTTCAAATCAATACCAAATTTTTAATACCATCTAAGATCTAACCAAACAGTATTATTGAATCGAAGAATCTTCAAGACTACTCATACAGGTATTAACCAAGTTCAGTAATCAATGAAACATTCGTTCTTCACAAGACAAAAGAGGACATTCGTTCACCATTAGGTTAATTGGGATATTAACACCAATAGCCGGCAAATTCCCTATTTATATTTTTAGGTTGTATACATAAATTATGCCGTCATTATATACAATTATACACATGTTATATATGGAGCGACTACTTTAGTTTAAGCGTTACGGGCCGCTATTTATGTTTTCGTCTTCCAGTGTTACCAACCAATCGTCACATTGTGCAGGTGTGCTTGGCATATAATTAAACTTCTACATCTCTTTCCTTACGCAAATAGTCGGTCGTATTCAATGTTTACTTTTTTTTAGCCATTTACATAGTTTATATATTAATCATACATAATTATATATTTAAAATACATAAATTATGCTTATATCATACCTTCACCGACTATTTTTAGTTTAAGTGATTGGGTGGGCGGCTATTTGGGTTAATTCTTCAAAAAACTAGTAAGATCTAATCCAGTTCAGCAAGAACCTTGCATGGGCCTCAAAATCACGAGCTGGCTTTCCTGAGATACAAAATGAAATGAAGATCCATGGGCCTTTTGAGCTGGCTTGGCCCATCTATAACTGGGCTATCCTAGCCCAATCTACATCATAAAGACAGAATTGGGTTGAGCTCTCAAGTCTCAACTACCCATAAGTTTCAAGAGGTTGATTCAAAATTCCAAACTTGGGAAGTCGATAAACCCAACTCCTACTCATTTGAAACTACAGGAGTTCTACACAGAAAACATAGTATCACCCTTTTACACCAAATAGATAAATGTAAGACATATGTCATGCACAAAACTTTTTAACATGTAGCCATAAGTCCATAATTAGGTATTATGTATTGTCATTTTAATTTGTATTTGTAACTATTATGGTTTTGTTTTAGTTTGTTTCTCATGTTATTTATGAATTCTTGCTACCTTTGATAATTTTGCTGCATTTCCTGAATTCTGACTCTTTAAATGCTAGACAACAAATTGAGTAGTTAGTATACCAGTTAAATTGTCTGCTGAAAAGTAGTAACAAACTCAAAAGAAAACCCGTTGAAGCAGTGTCAAAGGATTCTTCACCATTCACAAATTTCAAGGAAAACATGACTGGCTTGGAACAGTCTGGAGCCAGCTAGCCTATAGCAAAGACAAATCCAACAAAGAGGACACAGAAACCAGAAATCCAGCTGCATTGGCTATGCCAATTAAAAATTAAAAAACACATACGATGCATTTTTTTTTTTTGGTGTAGAAATTAATTTACTTGGTCAAATATGTGTTGATAACCTAATGTGCTGCTGGTAAGTCTAACAACCACATTATCAGTAAATATATTCATAAAAACTCATATATAAGTTTGGTATTGTATCTGGTTAAAGAAGAAAAAAATAAAGAAGAAGAAGAAAAAGAAGCTAAGTAAAATTAAATGGAGCGACCTTAGAGTGAGAACCAATTTCAGTACTTTCTTGTACGATAAGCGTGAAGCAACGATACTTTCATAGCGGATGTGGCTGCTATCCCCTTAACCAGAAGTTTTGGGTTCGAATTCGGATATGAAAAAATCTTTGGCAGGGAGCAAATCCTTCAGAATAGAGCCCTACAAGGCACGAATGCGGATATAGTCACTCTAATACGGGCACCAACCATCGAGTAGGAAACCAAAAAAAAAACTCATACTTTCGCTACATTGCACCACAAAAATGCTTGCTTTACGAGCCTCCTTGCTGCATCTGTGTAAACATCAAAGTCTTTATCTTTGAGAAATTTTTAATCCATTTTCAACTTTCAATGTCGAATACTTTATCACATTTCTTTGCAGAATAAAAAAATTCATGAGATGCATGCAATAATAGCAGACAATATAAATAAAAAAATCTATCTTCAAATTGTAGGTCGCAAAAGGACGATAGATATAAAAAGAAATATTTATTCCACAATTATTACGAGATAAAAACAAAACACAAATGTAAAAGTTACCTTTCTACATGCAAACAATAAGACGTATTCATGCAGTTATCCTTCTCATAATCGTTTCTTTTTTACAAAAATATGTTGTGTAGAAGGCCGTTGCTATCTTGTTTATGTCTATGTTTCAACACACAAAAAAAGGCACTCTATTATATAAAATCTAGGAACCATACTTAAGAATTCAAGCATTTTAACATATGAGCAATGTGATTATCTATGAAAAAGACTTAATTGGTGGGTTTTTATTATTCAAGTCGTTGCAGCATAATCTTCACAAGCATCCAATTTGACTAAAAATGACTGGCTAGAAACAGTCTGGAGCCAGCCAATATCAAGGACGTACAATTACAACAAAAAGACAGAGTAAACAATGACTCCAGCTGCAAAGGATATGCCACTTAGAAAAAACAGGTGATGCATGTGCTTCTGCAGCTAATTAATTTACTAGTTCAAATATACGTTAATAACCTAATGTACTAATAACAGACATGTCTGTCAGACAGAGTAAATGTATTTAAACAAATTAAGCAAGTTTGGTCTTTTTAAGTACGTACTTCTATATATATATATATATATATATATATCAGGTTAATGAAAAAAAGTAAAAGTAAAAAGTTAAAACAATAAGTTCCCACTAGAATATTATTCTGAAGGAATTGTCGATTGGATGAACGTGGACAGCTCAAGCTAATAAATAATAGTTAATCCGTAAGTTGGGTTATATTCTTTCTATTAAAAAAGAACATTTATGTGTAATCTGTGCTAGCATCAAAGAGGAAAAAGTAGCGATATCTTGTGTTTCAAAAGAATTAGAGCTTAACTTGATTGTTCATATAGATAACACAAACACAGTTCACTATTTGCAAGTTTAATCAAACAAAGAAAAGAAGTGGATAGTTTAAGAGAGGAAGAGCCAATTTTGTTGTAAACTTTAAATCTGAATGCTGAGGTGAAGTCCAATTTGCTTTTTCGTTTCCAATGCATAGATCTTATATTACGTTTGATTTGAAGGGTTTGAGATTTGGATGACTTTTCAAAAATATTTGGATAAAAGAGCGACTAAACAATTAATAACTCTTTTCGAATTGACTCGCTAATCCAGATTAATGCCATGTAAGGAAGGAGTAAATTTTTTGGATGGTCATTCAACTTCGTGTTCATTACCCAAAAGTTATTATTATTTTTTTTTGTTACGTAAAAGTCATTCAACGCTGAGTTCATTACCCAAAAGTCACTTTTCTTTCTTGTATTACACAAAAATCATTTTCAATGTACTAGTTATCACAATAATCATTTTGACCAGAATTTACATACATTTCACCTGAAAAATCTATTATGTCATTAACATTACAAATCCTCCCATTTATGTAATACCTTTTATATTATATGCTATATAATATACTTTTACCCAAGTATTTTACTTATAATTAAAAAACTTAATATTATTTTATTTATTATTTTTATAATATATTCGTACATTTAATTTTTTTCTTAATATTAATTTTCAAGATAAGTAGCATTATTAAATTTATCAGTAATATTACCGTGAATAAATTTCAAGTCCATGTTTTTAATCATACTTAATGAAATATGTTTAATAAAAATTAAAAAATCAAAGCTCATTGATTTATCAACCAACCCATGCCCATTAAGTTAACAAATAAAATACCCACATGTAGCAAAATGATACGTCAGATTAATACTTTCAAATAAAAAATATTGACAGATAAAGCTTTAAAAAACTTAATATTAAACACAAATGTCTTTGAAACTTTCTTTAAAATTTTTATTGACTGTAAAAAACTATCATTTGTTAAACAAATCTGTTTTTATTATTTTAAACAAATGTTAAAAATAAATATTTTTATCATATTTATATTTAAAATATGTTCATGTTTGAATATGATTAAACAAATTGAGTGCCATAAAAAAACTTAAATGTATGGATATATTATAAAAATAATACATAAAATAATTTAAAGTAATTAATTATAAGTAAAATACCTAGGTAAAAATATATTATATAGTATATAATATAAAAGATATTACATAAATGAGAGGATTTATAATGTCAAGGACATAATAGACTTTTTAAGTAAATGTATTATAAAATCTGGCTAAGGTGACTTTTTTGATAAATTAGCAAAGTAAAATAATTTTTGTGTAACAAAAAAAAGAAACTGACTTTTGGGTAATGAATACAAAATTGAATATTTTTTACGTAACAAAAAGAAGAAAAGTGACATTTGCGTGATGAACACACAGTTGAATGACCACCCATAAAATTTACTCGCCGTGTAAGCTATTAAGGGGGGTTATAAAATGCTCCTTCGCCAAAAGTTCTCCATTCTCATAATTCGAATATGAATCTCTTGTGTTAAGGGCGAGAGATCGATACATTTAGTACATATCTTGGTGATAACAAAATAACTCTCACCAATATTGGACTCTACCTTGACCACTTTAACTAAAATGAGATTAGAGTGAACCGTTGATATGTCATCAGGTAATTATTTTAAAGGACTGTTATTTAGAAATTAGTCAATACATTCTGAATTACAGTTTTTCGGTTCAAATTTTCAGGAAAAAATGTCCTAAAATGTTCTTAAGCTAAGATTTTTAATTTAAAATTTCAAGACAAAATATATACTGACTAATCTCTAACTAGCATCCCTGAGAATGACTATATGTGAACTTGCTTGAGTGAACTAATCGTAATATGTATTCTTTCCATTTCATTATATATGGTGATTTTTGATTGAATGCGAAATTTAAGAATAATTTTTTTTAACACTTACAAAAAAATTAACCTATGAACTTATGGTCATAAAACTTGAAGTTCAGCATAGCTTGGGCCTACCCCCAAAAAATGGAGATTTGGGAAGATATAGTCGATGAAAGCATCACTGAGGATAATAATGAAGAGGATGAATTAGAAGCTTTTTGTAACAGTGTAGAAGGTTCTTTAAAGTTGCTCATACCGAATTGGATTTGGTGTATGATAAGATGCCAATGGATGATTGGGAATATGCCAAAGAATTGTGCAAAAGGAACAGTTACTATCCCAATAGAAAATTGGAAGTACATCCTAAAGTACATTAGGCATATCCCTTTTTAGTTTTAGAACAAAACCTACGCATTATTGTTAGTCGTTCTCTTATTATTATTATTATTATTATTATTATTATTATTATTGTTGTTGTTGTTGTTGTTATTATTATATTATAACAATAATAACAAATGTCTAGAGGCGAGTTCAAATGCTCCAAGTTCTTTAGACCTTGATAAATACTATGTATCGAGTTTATTTTGATGGATTTATAAGAATCATTATTTTAAAACAATGTTATTTCATAATAAAATGACTAGAAGTGAAAATTTTAAACTAAGGACAATTAGAGACCCTATTATTTTGGTGAAGGTTCGTCACAAGAATACTGGACAATGGCCTTTCGTTTTTGAATCAAACTACGCAAAGGAAAAAGATAAGAGAATAAAATTTTAATCACATGGGCAAGTTGAAGCAATATAATGTCAAAAAAAAAAGAAAAGGAAAAAGAAACAAAGCAATAACCACCAATTACCACCTATTTAAAAAGAGGCACATGCTAAAGTCATTGGCATTTAAAGAATATTCCAACGAATTTTAAGGAAAAATAATAAAACAATATATACCCTAAGATCTAAAGAGTCTCATTATTAATTTCAGCATTAATTGCACTGACCAGATTATTCAGCTTCGCCTACCTCCTTCAAAGAAAAAAAAAAAAAGCACATCCTATAAAATTTTAAAACTCATGACATTATATGCAATTGGTCAGAAAAGAAAAAAAAAAACACATGCTATAAAAATTTTAAACTCATGACGTTACATGCAATTGGCCAGAAAAGATGCCAAAAAAAGAAGTTAGGAAATGAATTTTGTACGAAAACTTTGAATAGACAAATATAATAAATTAATATCATAAAGAAATTGCTAAGTTGAGGAGACAAATTTGACCAAAACACTACCCCATTGAAAGTTGAAACTGGAGGTGAGAAGGGTGACCTAAATACCAGAAAAGATGTGGAATTATTAACAAAAAGGAGAAAAAAGAATGACAAACTTTGACCAAATGACGGAGCCCACTAACATTAGGTAATACTACTATTTGTTATATTATAAATTTGGGGTGGGATTGTTCCACAAATACGGATACTTTTGTCTCCACAACTCAAACCACCAATACATATTTGGTAAAGACAACTCAAAAATGACTTATCCACCCAACTATTTCCCGTTGGTCGCTTTTGAATACTCGCTAATTCCAAACCTAATCCATTTCGTATCTTCCTATTCTATTCTCAAAATATCCCTCTATTTTTGGCTCTCTTCTTCTTTTCTAAAAAACCTTTTTGCTCTTAGAAGGGACGCTCGTTGTTTGATTTCTCAAAAGAAAATAAAAAATTCACCTTAATTAAAAATATCCGATTCGAATAGCAAATTCAAACTTATTAGAGTCCCGATGTAAATATAGAGTAACATACATCTTGAATTTTCATTTTTATAGAAAAAATAATCTTTTATCGTTACAAGTCATAGTACGAAGTTATAATCATTCTTCCACCCCTCACTCGAAACTAAACATATAAATGAAAGAAAAGAACTAAAAAGAACACGTCATAAAGAAAAAGAAAAGAACGAATTACAACAAAATCATAAACTTTATCGAACAAAGCTAAATATTTTAATTTATAGTAATCAACATCAATATATTTTCTTAAAACCGGTTTGATTTATTCTTTTATCTTAAACAGTAAACACCCCTGATAGCTTATTTGGATGGTTGTTACCCATTGTATCGTATCGTTACTTTGAATACAATATTTATTTTTATTGTTACTTAAATTTTATTGTATTGTATCGTTAAATGCATTGTTACGTAATGGCGAAAAATGTCACTTTATGTAACGATGGATTTAGTGTGGTGGCGTCGTTGCCTTGCCTTTTTCTGTCATCTTACCATTCTTCTTTATTAAATAATCATATTTTATCCTTTATCCTACTATTTTGTATAATAATTCAACTTCGTATCCTAATTTTTTCTTAGTAATATTGCAAGTTTATTCTTCATATTGTTGGCGCATGATATCATGAAACGACGATAAATAATACAATCTATCCAAATATTATATTAATCAAACAATACAATACAATACAATACGGACATGTAAACAAGCTGTCATGATAAGAGAAAACATAAAAGGGCAAAATAGAACTTTGACAACCTCAAAAACAGGTATGCGACATTAATACGCCCACCATCCCATTTAGGGCTTTGCATAATTTGGTAAATACCGAATTACCGTATTGAAATTGAAAATTTTGATATTTATATACGATATTTTGGTATTTGGTATTTGGTTTAAGTTTTAAAAAATATTGGTATTAGATATGGTATTTGGTATTTTAAAATGAAATACCAAAATACCGGTACCGTACCGAAACATATAATGTATTACACAATACACATATTATTAATTATAACATAAATATAAAAATCTAAAATTTTATTCGTCTTTATCTCTAAGTTCATCAATTAACTCTAAGCAAGTAACAAGATATTTCTAATGATCAAATTTATTCTTTTATGTACAATTATCTCTCACTTGTAATATTTGCTAGTTTTGGACAAAATTTTTGTCAACAAATATTTTTAATTTTATATTTTTGAGTACTTTAATTTAGAATATTACGGTGAATCTATGTACCAGTTAGTATTCAAATCGAATAAACCAAAAGTTACCAAACTGAATAAACCAAAATGGAAAGAAGAAAAATCAAACCGTACCGAATTTAACAAAGTACGATATTGATATTGCATTTTAAGAAACCGAATATCAAAAATACCGAACTAAAATATTTAAATAACGTACCGTGCCAACCGACGAACACCCTTAATCCCACCAAACTCCCGACGAGAAACCTTATCCCTCCCCTCCTCCGCCCCCCAACCAAAACTCTAATCCTTACCCATCTCCAAATACAAGGACACGAGAAAATTGCAGCCCACGTGTAGCAAAGTAGACATGCTGGCGTCATGGATGACGCAGCTTATTTGCCAGGTCATCAGCCGTTTCATTTCTCACGCCTTATCCGCCAACTACACCCTGGATATGCCACGTGGGATAAGCTCCTGTCCCCATCCTTAATCCTAAAATTTCATATTCCCATGCTTCGCATTCCCACAGTAATTATCATCTGCATCCATCATTCGAAAGCCACGTGTAAAGTGACTAACCCTCGCCTTACGTGGCCTTGTATTTTATTTGTTCACAAGTCCATTGTAATAGCGCGTGACTAGAAAGACAACTAGCCTGCCATTTGTTCTGGCAAAGAAGAAAAAAGAAAAGAGAAAAGCCAGTTGGCATAAGTACGCGTCTGCTGGCCGACCTTATCCTCTTTTTAATTTTTGCCATATTAAAATGTTTTTTATTTTTGGTTTATAGTTTAATGAAAAGTAATTGAAATGGACATTGATAGAAAGAAAGATCAATGAAGTGTGAATAGATAGAGAGAGAGAGACTAAACCCTAGATTTCTTTCTGACTGACAGCAGAGAGTATTTTGTTATTTTGACCAACAAAGAGCTTTGTTATAGTACATGTATATTTTCGATCAGTATTGACAAAGGTTAGTGCTTAAAGTTTTCATTTTTGACACTTATGAGTAAAATTAATATTTTTATTGTTGTGTATGTACTAATTATGTGAAAAGAAAAGAAGATTATTATTTCAACTGTGAATATTGCTAATGGAGTTGTTAAATACCACATGCATGTATGGTGATTATTTGGTACAAGTTGGATTGGATCTTGTTTCGTTTAAAGTTTGAGTTTTTTCTCTATATTTAGCATATGTGTTTCTGTTTTAATGCTTGGATCCTATTCCAGTTTGATGTTTTTGTTTCAACTGTTTTTTCCCCTTTTTTTTAATTCAGTTTAATGAGTTTATTTTGATTCTTCGATGATACCTATTTTTCAGATCCTCTTGAATTTTACTTGGGTGTGATTCTTACTGAGGAAGTTGTTTTGATGTGTGTGGTTTTGATTTTTTGGAACAGAAAAAATAAGGGTTCTGTTTGTTCTGTGTTGTGGTTTTTGGATTTAGCGGAGGAGTTTCTGCAAATAAAGGGTCGTGAAGATGTTGTCCAAATCGTATACCAACTTACTAGATCTAGCATCTGGGAATTTTCCAGTGATGGGCCGCGAGAAAAGACGGCTGCCACGGGTAATGACAGTTGCTGGAGTTATTTCTGAGCTTGATGATGATCAAGCTAACAGTGTTACATCAGATGTTCCATCATCTATCATTGTAGATCGAATAATTATAGTGGCTAATCAGCTCCCTGTAAAAGCTAAGCGTAGGCCAGATAATAAAGGATGGAGTTTTAGTTGGGATGATGATTCATTGTTGTTGCACATAAAGGATGGTTTGCCAGATGATATGGAAGTTCTCTATGTTGGTTGTTTAAGGGTTGAGGTTGATTCAAGCGAACAGGATGATGTTTCGCAGTTACTGTTGGATAGGTTTAAATGTGTACCGGCTTTTCTCCCACCAGACATTTTATCTAAATATTATCATGGTTTTTGCAAACAGCATTTATGGCCACTTTTCCATTATATGCTTCCATACTCTGCAAGTCACGGCAGTCGATTTGATCGGTCATGGTGGGAGGCATATGTTGCAGCAAACAAGATATTTTCCCAGAAGGTGATTGAGGTGATAAATCCCGATGATGATTTTGTCTGGATCCATGATTATCATTTAATGGTTTTACCTACATTCTTACGTAGGCGTTTCAATAGATTGCGAATGGGTTTTTTTCTGCATAGCCCTTTTCCTTCATCAGAGATATATAGGACGCTTCCAGTGAGAGAAGAAATTCTCAAGGCTCTATTGAATGCTGACCTGATTGGTTTCCATACATTCGATTATGCGCGGCATTTCCTGTCCTGTTGTAGTCGCATGTTGGGATTAGAGTATCAGTCAAAGAGGGGTTACATCGGGCTTGAATACTACGGACGGACTGTGGGGATCAAGATTATGCCAGTTGGGATTCACATGGGGCAGATTGAGACCGTGCTTCAACTAGCAGATAGAGAGTGGAGAGTTGGAGAGCTTAAGCAGCAGTTTGAAGGTAAAACTGTTTTACTTGGTGTTGATGATATGGACATTTTCAAAGGTGTCAATTTGAAACTTCTTGCATTGGAAGAAATGTTAAAACAGCATCCGAAGTGGCAGGGAAGGGCAGTGCTGGTACAGATTGCTAATCCGGCTCGAGGAAAAGGAAAAGATCTTGAGGAAATACAAGAAGAAATACAAACAAGTATCAAAAGAATCAATGACAAGTTCAGACAGCCTGGTTATGAACCCATCGTGTTCATTGATCGCCCAGTTTCTCTTAGTGAGCGGACTGCCTATTACACTGTAGCTGAGTGTGTAGTTGTTACAGCAGTAAGAGATGGCATGAACCTTACTCCATATGAATACATTGTGAGCAGGCAGGGTATCCCTGGTTCAGACTGCACTGCAGAGTCAAATGGTCAGAAAAAGAGCATGTTGGTAGTGTCCGAGTTCATTGGATGTTCTCCTTCACTAAGTGGTGCTATACGTGTTAACCCGTGGAATGTGGAAGCAACTGCAGAAGCACTAAATGAAGCAATTTCAATGGCTGATGCTGAGAAGGTGTTGCGCCATGAAAAGCATTATAAATATGTAAGCACACACGACGTAGCCTATTGGTCAAGAAGCTTTTTCCAGGATCTGGAAAGAACTTGCAAAGACCATTTTAGGCGACGTTGCTGGGGTATTGGTCTGAGCTTTGGTTTTAGAGTTGTTGCACTTGATCCCAATTTCAGGAAGTTGTCCATGGATAATATTGTTTCTTCTTACTCAAAATCCAAAAATAGAGCAATATTGTTGGATTACGATGGCACTCTAATGCCTCAAACAGCTATCAATAAGGTCCCTAGTCCTGAAGTTATTTCAATTATTAATACACTTTGTGGTGATGAAAGAAACACTGTGTTTCTCGTGAGCGGACGAGGAAGGGATAGTTTAGGCCGGTGGTTTTCTCCGTGTGAGAAACTTGGCATTGCTGCGGAGCATGGATACTTCTTAAGGTATTCTTAGAACAAGTTTATTCTCATTTTGTGTCTATTTGTCATAGACCGCATGTCGGTATGTACTTATTATCTTTATCCACCAGGTGGTCTGCAGATAAAGAATGGGAAGTCTGTGGGCAGAACAGTGATTTCCAGTGGATGCAGATTGCTGAACCTGTTATGAAGCAGTATACAGAAGCTACAGATGGCTCTTACATTGAAACAAAAGAGAGTGCTCTGGTTTGGCATCATCGGGATGCAGATCTTGGTTTTGGGTCTTGCCAAGCAAAAGAGATGTTAGACCATCTTGAAAGTGTGCTTGCAAATGAGCCTGTTGCTGTGAAGAGTGGGCAATTCATTGTTGAAGTTAAGCCTCAGGTGTGTCATCTCTTAACCTTTTCATTCGTCATGAGTTTTTCCAATGAACATTATTCGATATCTCCAGTTACTCCATTAATCCGTTGGATCTGCTTTAATTTCCAATATATATACTTAGTTTTCAATCTAGACATGCTTTATAGTTTATTTTTTGTGTGGTACGCTATATACTGAGTAGAAATATTTTCTTTTAAAGAAAGGCTGGGATGGGGGGCATGGTCAGAGCGTTTATTAAGTGTCTTTGCTGATTCTAGATGTATGTGGACATTTTTTTAATTGCATCCTGTGTCGTGACTGAAGGGCTCTCCTATTGGAGTCTAAATAAAGAGCTTCCAAATGAATCTCAATTACTTTTTTTATCGGGTAAGATAACAATGAATTTTTAATTACAGTAGCCTTTCTTTTGTTTTATCATATTAATTACGTGTATGCTGTCATAAAAGAGGAAAGCATACTGAGATTAATCTAAAGCACAAATTAATAACAAGATACAAGTATCTTTTACTTTTCCCTTTTTAAGCAAGATTATGCCTCCAGGCATTAACAATAGGAGGAAATAGCCTCTATCGCCATCCGGGAAACTTGTCATTTGCATCAGTTTGTTTAAGCTAAGATGTTCTTGATACTTTCTCTAACCAAGAATGATGACTGTCAGCCAAGAAAGAGTAATTGTTAGTTTTAACAAAAAGACGACAATCACTTGGCTGGTGCATCTTAAAGTACCCTATTTACTTGTAAGGTGGTTTAGAGCAGAAGAAATTTGACACCTCGTTGCTCTTTTTGGTTCTGTTTGTCATCTTGAGCCTCAGCTATGAGAATTACCAATTCAAATGAAGCAATTTGTTCGAGGTTTCTGAATTTTCTGCAGTCGCTCTTGAAGTTGGTTTCCTCCTTGAGCCGTGGGTCTTTCAGAAACAATTTCTTTACATCCCCATCCCGATCCCCAGTGGTAGGGGTAAGGGGTAAGGGCTGCATACACGCCACCCCCCTTGTGGGACTCAACTGGGTTTTTTGTTGTTGTATGTTTGTTGTTGCTCTTGAAGTTGGTTTGAATTCATAATTTCTGATGGATTAATACAGACAATTGCAGGAAATAACATTTTATCTTTAGAAATGTGCCTCAGTTAAATCTAGGACGTAATTCCAGCATAATGCCAAATAGGTAGAGGAATATACATACACACATACACACACATATAGATATACACACGCACATACACACACATATAGATATACACACGCACATACACACACACACATATACACACACACACACGCACATACACCCACATATATCTACATACACACACACACATAGGTAGGGGAATACATTACTTTCTCATTTTCTTAATAACAAAAATAGAGATGACAACATTCTTAATCCATGTACTTCTCAACATATATTGTTGAGAAGGATGTCCCGTATAATTTGCTAAATAGTCTTCTCGTTATAGCTGTATAATACCTGTTTTATCACATCCATACTCATTGTAGCTAACCTCTGCTGCTGACTGTAGCTTTATCTAAACCTCAATTTTTGCAACATTCCAGGGAGTCAGTAAAGGTCTAGTTGCAGAGAAAATTTTCACATCAATGGCTGAGAGTGGCCGGCAGGCTGATTTCGTGATGTGCGTAGGTGATGATAGGTCTGATGAGGACATGTTTGAGATTATTGGAAATGCAATAAATAGCAGTGTACTTTCTTCAAGCACAGAAGTGTATGCCTGCACAGTGGGACAAAAGCCAAGTAAAGCCAAATATTATCTTGATGACACAACAGAAGTTAGAACCATGCTTCAAGCTCTTGCCGAGGAATCCACTCCTCCACCCTCATCAGAAATTGTGACGGGAACCTCTGTTTGAAGTATGTCCTTCCCTGCTTTCTTGTCTGAGTTCACTTCACATTGAATCAGCCCTTTGAAGTTGTCCGAAAGAAACATCATTAGAGCTTGTACTGACGTGTGACGCATATTACTCTCAAAGAATCAATGGAGAGGTATTGTACAGAAATTTTTATGAGATGGCCAGTCCGTAGGAGACCATCGATTTGTGGATTGAGATTTAACTGATCTCAAATGTTTCAAACACACAGAAGCACTGCTGCCCTAGTGGATACATATGAGTGAAAGTTGACTCTGAAGGGAGAGCAATGTCAAATGGTAATCTTCATGGCCTTCACAACATATATATTTGTGGCCCTTGTTGAAGACATACCTGATGCAAGAAGGCCACACACCTCAGTTTCTTGCCTTGCATGTGGCAAAGATTTGTTCAAATCAATATCTAGGAGTTTTTTCTTTTCTTTTGGTTCATTTATTTAATCCTTCTCATTCTATTTAGGAGTGAGAATATTGTCTTCTGGATACACCAATTGGTTCGATTCTCATAATTGTAAATGCTATAGAAATATAGTACCTTTTTCGTTCTCTTACGATAAAGTTCCTAAACTAGATCTCATCACTTATACATGACAACAAAAGCTTGTGCTTGTTAATAGTGACATCAATCAAAAATGTCTGATTCAGTTGTAAACTGCTCCACCCC
>MCJB01019138.1:0-81317 GCA_002018475.1 Nicotiana obtusifolia | reverse complement strand
TTCCTTTCTGGAATAACTTTTTTGCCCTTTCAAATCCTATTAGAAACTTCAAGGCGGCTAATTTAGTAAGGCCTTTTAAATGCATGTAACAGATATAGTATAAAAATGTAATAGGCAAGCTATTTCAACAAAAATGCGGAGAAACCATTGCTCTTTCAGCGCACGTTAGCTTAACGGGCACGTTAATGGGGAAGAGAGCTCGGAATCAATTCCAGAAGGCAATACCGACTTAGGAATCAGCTGCGCTAGTAGGAAATCATTAACGGAAAAAGGATGAACTGCTAAAGGCAATTGGAATCTCGAGTTTGCCGATGGTAGGGGTGGAAACCACTGGACTGTACCAGCTAAACCTAGGGATGCAAACTCAGAGGAATTGGGGGATGTTCAATAGCCAAAGCACTAGATCAATTGGAGGTAGAAGGAACATCCACTTCAAAAGTATCTTCAGGGAGCTCGTCACAGAGTCAAAATAAGCTTTCATGGGCAGATGAAGTAGAATTAATGGGGGAAGTTGCAAGTAAGGGATCCATCTGGGACAATTTCGTCATCACTAAGGTAACAAATACAGGTTTTAAACTAGAATACATAGCTCCAGAGGTGCATGTAGCTATCTCTGTATGTGAAATTGAAACAGAGGATAACAATTCAGAATTGGAATATTGGAAATCTACTGTAGTATGTTATGTTTTAGGGGCTCACCCTCCCTTCTCGATTTTGAATAGCTGTATCCCGAAAATATGGGGCAAACATGGCATTAATAAGATCTCCATGATGAAGAATGGGATAGTACTGGTGCAATTTGATGGTGAAGTGGGGAAGAATGAAGTTGTCCAAGGAGGCAGATATCACTTCGACAACAAACTTTTTATTGTAAAAGCATGTCATCCAGACATGAACTTTACCAGGGAGGAGCTCAGTACGTACCAATCTGGGTAAAATTACCTGGTCTGGACTTCAAATATTGGAGCTCAAAGGATTAAACAAAATAGAAAGTTTAATTGGCAAACCACTGATGGTAGACAATCCCACAGAAAAAAAGATGGGACTAAGCTTTGCACGATTACTTATTGAAGTAGGAATGGATGTTAAGTTACCAGAAAAGGTTTTCTTTAAAAATAAAAAAGGAATGCTTATGGAGCAAAAGGTACAATAAGGTTGGAACCCTACTTTATGTAAGTTTTGCAAAAAATATAGCCATTAGGAACAGAACTGCCGGGCAAAGAAGGTGCAACAACCTTCACCTGCTCAGAGACAACAAGAGGAAAATCCACCAGCTCAGAAGCAGGATAAACCAGTTACAAAGAATGCAGAAAAGATACAAGCTGTGACTGTAAGCAAGGGGGCAACAAGAAGTCACGAAAGTGGACAGGTTAACTCAGGATGGGTTACATCTACTAATACTGCCAGAAATACAATAAGCAAGCAACAACGGAATAAGGGAATTCAAATCAACCAGCAGAATAATTTCAAGCCACTAGCTCAAGAAGGTCCTAGTGAGCCAGCATGCCAATGCATTCAAGGATTATCAAGTCCAGTAAAGAAAAGGGATGGGACATCCAACCTCCCCTCCAATCATGGATAGCATCCTCTGTTGGAATGTTAGGGGAATGAATACCCCTAACAATCAAAAGGAGGTAAAGCTCCTTTGTACAAAAGAAAATATAGGTATGATTGGAATTCTGGAACTAAAGTTAAATTAAACATGGTGGATCAATTGACCAACAAACTATTTTGGAGGCTGGGGATACGTCACCAACCTAGAGAAACAATATAATGGTAGAATATGGTTAACTTGGAGGTCGGATTATTTTCAAATTTTCCTAGTTAGTAAAACTGCCCAAGCAGTCACTTGCAAGATTCATCACCTCAGTTTAAAGCTTACCTACTTGTCAACTATAGTGTATGCTTTTAATACAAGAGAGGGGAGAAGACATATGGTCATATTTGGAGTCAATAAGTGCAGGACTCAATATGCCATAGATAGTGATGGGAGACTTCAATTCAGTGCTCCAACCAGATGATAGAATTGGAGGTAACCCCATTAGCCTGTCAGAAATAATAGAATTTCAAAGTTGTGTGGATGATTGTGGATTGATTGAACTGCCAAGATGTGGAAGTAAATATACTTGGAATGATAGACATGGAGATGGAAGAGTGATGTCCAAAATAAATTGGGTATTTATTGACACAGTTTGGCTGAATAGTATGCCAAGATTCAAAGCTCATTTCCTACCTGAGGGAATAAGTGATCATTGTCCTATGAAGCTGGTTCTTACTGATGGTCTTAGAGGAGATAGTGCTACTTTTAAATATTGTAATGTCTGGCTACCCACCCATTGTTTCTTGATGTAGTAAAGGAAGGATGGGCTCAACAAGTGGATGATTACTGTATGTTTAGAGTGGTGAAAAAACTAAAATACCTGAAGCACAAAATGAGGAAGCTGAACGGCCAATATTTTAGTAATGTAATTGCAGTAGCTGATGAAGACAGACTTAACCTTGCTCAGGCACAGACATAACTACATTTGCACCTTCAGAATATTACTTTGCAGACAAAAGAAAATGAGCTATTTCAGAAATTCAGACGATCTTCCTAGGCAACATGGATAAGGTTGGGAGATGACAACACAAGGTATTTTTTCTCTGTGATCAAGCATAGGAAGCTTCAACAAAATATCATCCAGTTGAGAGACAGTCAAGGCACAGTACAAACTAATCAAAGTGCTATTGCTTGTACGTTTGTTGATTACTACAAAGACTTACTAGGGAAGAAAGTTTCTGGCAGGATAAAAGCTTTTAAGAATTTTATGAGGAACGGCAAGTGTTTATCAATATAACAGCAGATTCAGTTGTTGAAGACGTACACAAGAGCAGAGGTCAAAGCTGCAATATTTCATATAGATTTGTATAAAAGCCCTGGTCCGGATGAATTTGGAAGTGGCTTTTTCAAGGCTTCTTGGTCTGTGGTTGGAGAAGATGTAAAAAATGCCATCTTGGAATTCTTTGATAATGACCAGATGTTGAAACAACTGAATTCATCTATCATAACATTAATTCCCAAAGTTTAAGATCCTCCGAATGCAAGCCAATACAGGCCAATCTCGTGCTGCAATACCATGTGTAAGTGCATCTCAAAAATTATTTGTACCAGACTAAAGGAAGTCCTCCCAACAATAGCAGTAAATCAAGCAGCTTTTGTAGAAGGTAGATCCTTAATACATAATGTTTTGATATGCCATGATATAGTGAGACATTATAACAGGAAAACAACTCCAAGATGTCTAATGAAGATAGATTTAAGAAAAGCGTATGACATGGTTTGTCGGGAGTTTTTGGAGGAGGTCCTGCAAGGCTATAATTTTCCTAGATCATTTGTCCAATTGGTGATGTGTTGTGTTACAACTCCTAGTTACACTATTAAGGTTAATGGAAGGGATATGGTTATTTTCAAGGGGAAAGAAGACTAAGATAGGGGGATCCCATGTTACCCCTGCTGTTTGTTCTAGTAATGGATTACCTGACAAGAGGCCTTGGTAAGATGAGTGAGCTACCAGATTTTCACTTTCATCCAATGTGTAAAGCAACTAAGTTGACACACCTAATCTTTGCTGATGATTTGATGCTGTTTTGCAAAGGGAAAGTTGTTTCTATTAACAGGATGATGGAAGTTCTCAACCAGTTCAGTGTAGTGTCTGGACTTTTGGCCAACCTAGACAAATCCAACATTTTCTTGGCAGGGATGGGTGAGGATTACAAGCAAGAAACCCTATATTGCACAGGGTTTTCTTTGGGTTTACTGCCTATAAGATACCTTGGTTTACCTCTCTACTCTAAGAAATAGAGCAAAGTGGAATGTCATGCTTTGGTTGATAAGATTACAGAGAGAGTACGCAGTGGTTACTCCAAATTACTTTTGTATGCTGGCAAAATACAAGTTATTAATATTGTCCTCTCTCCATTTATAATTTTTGGGAGTTTTATTCGTCTTACCATAGAGTGTGGTTAAGAGCATTGATAGAATATGCCGAGATTACTTGTGGGGGAATTCCATAGGCCAAAGGAAGGTATCACTTGTAGCATGAAAAAAGGTCTGTACACCTCAAAAATGGGGAGGACTAAACATAAATGAATGTAAACAATGGAATATAGCTTCTGTTGGTAAGCTGTTATGGCAGGTGGCAACGAAAAAGGATGTACTATGGGTGAAATGGGTTAATGAAGTCTATATGAAGACCAATCACAATATCTGGGAACACCAACCCCCACATGACTGTAGCTAGTATTGGAAAAAGTCGAATGCTCAAAAAGAGAACACGGCACAATGGTACAATAGAGGTGTCTACCAACTGAATGCTAGTGGTCTATACTCAGTTTCCAGCAGCTACATAGCACTAAAGGGAAATATGACCTAGCTGAGAGAAGCTGAGCTTATATGGAATGATATAATATTGCCAAGGCCAAGAGTGATTACTTCGCTGGTATACCAGGACAAGTTAATGACTAAATAAAGACTGATGAGGCTGAACATTCCTATCAATGGAGACCTCAATTGCCTATTGTGTTATCGTGCAGCACCTGAGACTCACCAGCATTTATGTGGATAGTATTTGAATCCAGAATATACGGGAGGCACTGATCAATTGGTCAGGAATAACTATTTCATCCTACACTGTTAGCAGGAGTTTGCAATGGATCAAGAATAGGCACTGGAGGCAGTTTAGGAAGGAAGTAGTAGCAGCAGCAATCATTGGTGCACTAAATATACTAGCAAGCTTGGAATTGGAAACATTTCAGGAAGATCACTGTAAATAATGCATTTATAGAGACACAAACCAAAAAGGAACTTAGGGAGAGGATTAGTATGTTAGTGGGTTCTAGGAGACCTAGAAACTGTCCAGTTTTAATACAGAGGCTATGTAATTAGAGTTGTTATAGCTGATGGTAGTTTGTTTTATTTTTTCTTTTGAGATCTAGAAAGGTTCTGATCAGAGTGGATTGGAGCAACTGGATGCTCTTAATTTGTAAATCGTTTGATTTGTTACGGTAATATTTACAAATTATTGCAAAAAGAATGTAAGGGGCGTTGCAGTTTTCACTGTATTATAGCATTAAGCATGCACAAACTGTGCAAATGATAATCAATCCAAAAGATCTTTTTATAATCATGATTTTTCTCTATTCAACTACTAATCCACGTCCCATTCCAATATATTGTTTTAAATCACAAAAATTATAACAACTGCTTGGTTGAGTCTTAAATAGATTTTAGTACTCTTTTTTTCTAAGTTGATCCTCGCTGACTTACGCAAACCCGCTTGAGCCATCTTGGGAATTTTAAATTCTAATTTTTCCTTATTTTAGGTATCGTTTAGCGTTCAAGGAATTTGATTTATATTTGCCTTCCTTAGATGAAAGATTTCTTAAACGAAGAATAATGACCGAAAACCAAGAAATAGTAGCTGTGTTATAAATATAATTATATTTAAGGTGAATGTCTATATTTTAGAGAGATCTTAGGGTTTGTTATTTGGTGGCTAAGCCACTTTTTTCCTATAAATAGAGGTATTCTATTCCCTTGTAATTCATCCCAAATCAATAAGAATTCTCTCTCTCTACTTTTCTCCGCAATATTTTTTTCTTTTATTATTTCATAACACGTTATCAGTATGAGACTCTACCATCTCAAGAAACTCTTAAGAAGATTAAGGTATAATTTTCTCCTCTTTTAATTATGATTGATATTATGAAAAGAAAGTTCGTTTGCCCTTGAAATTTCGGGCAAGAACTATATGACATGGGTGTTGGATGTTGAAATCCATTTAGATGCATTGAGTCTTGGAGACGTCATTAAAAATAAAAATAAAGCATCTATCAAAGACTGTGCTAAGGCCTTGATTTTCTTACGCAATCACCTTGATAAATAATTAAAAATAGAATATCTCACAGTTAAAGATTCACTTGTTTTGTGGAATGGCTTAAAGGAAAGATATGACAACTTAAAGTTGGTCACTCTTCCGCAAGCACAATATGATTGTGCTCATATGAGGCTCCAGGACTTTAAGTCTTTTTTTGAGACAGTGTTTGTCGAGGTTAATACCGATTTTTTAAATTGATTTCTGTTTCAGGAAGCACATGAATAGACTGATTATATTTACCGTTTTAGAGAGGGCAATTTATTTTTGTGATACTTTCTAATTATTATTATAGAGACATGCTTTCTGACTTGTCCCCATTAAAAACGGTTGTGGTTAAGTATTATTACTCACTGAGCTAGCAACTCACTCGACGCTATTATTTTTATAGAGACAGCAAAAGCACAGACGAGGATTCCGTTAATTAGAGTACACGAGTTGACAGCTCCTAGGTGAGCCCCGCATTTATTCGCGTGGGCAAACATTGTCATTTATTTGTTATAGTCTCTTTCTTGAAACTCTTAGAGTCGCTCCATAGTCATTTTTATGAGTGTCATAAGTATTCTTTTATTGATATATAGACTTGTGACTCGTATTAGACTTTCCTATCATATGCTTGGAGATAAAGTTAGTATTATTGTGTTGGAAATACTTCGTGAATGAGGATTCTAACTTGTTTGGTGGATATTGGTAGGTTGTGTTGTTGATTTATAAGACAAGTTTATTTTTGGATAGTCTTAAAACAGGGGAAACTCTGTCCGATTTTTTGTAAATTACCGATGAGGCTTACTTGGGAGCACTTGCTCCTAACCGCCAGTCATCATCCTAAATTGGGTCGTGACAAAGTTGGTATCAGAGCTTAGGTTATTTTTGTGACTAAAGGAGCACACATCGGTAGTAGAATCTCAATTATGGTTATGTAGCCGACCATTTCCATAATCGTGATTCTGTGAGGGCGTGATAGGATGTGTCTTGTCTTTCTTTCTTATTCCTCCGTACGTGTGTGATGATTAGGGTCAAATAACTGAATCAGTCATTACTTATCCTATTCGTGTATGGATCGTACCAATTACCCTATAATAGAATTTGGCTAGAGATTCAAACTTCAAAGACGTCAAATTTCGCCAATGGACATGCAACTATCTCGAAGGAAAGAAATTCTACATAAGTAGTATACAAGACCAATGAAAGATTCATTGTGCCATATGAGGTACTTCC
Organism: Nicotiana obtusifolia; assembly: GCA_002018475.1. NCBI lineage: Eukaryota > Viridiplantae > Streptophyta > Magnoliopsida > Solanales > Solanaceae > Nicotiana > Nicotiana obtusifolia. The sequence goes on along the minus strand of MCJB01019138.1, from coordinate 74,187 downwards.
CGGTGAGATGCGTAATAGAGTCCATTTTAAAAATTTATACTAGTCCACCACTACAGCGATAGAGGAGTGCTATCACAAAAAGATACTTACCTCCATGAAAAAGAAAAAAATATTGAGATATTTATGGATATAATGAATGAACATGAGCAAAATGTGCAACATAATAGGGGCTATAAAGTCCTTATGCACCTAGAAAATTATAGGGAACAATAAAATATTCTTAATAATGTTCCTAAAGTTGAAACTATTAAGTTTGTTATTTCTGATAGTTCAAAGGATCCTTAAAGGTTTTAGTAAAATACTTACCACGTTATGAGTTATAGGATATTTCATGAAGAGGTCTATGGAACATGCAACTTTTAGACTAGAGAACATGGCGAATACATGAAATGCTATTGTACTCTTAATGCCAACAAGAGCAACACAACTAATTTGAGAATAATTTCACTAAAATGTTTATGAATCACTTCCTTCTTGACAGTTTGTGACGTGAACTTGCCTACTAGATCATTTAAGAAATTGATTTAGACGATGTGTATACTTACATATAACACCAAACTTTCTCAGCTGGATACGCAAGCAACATCTTAAGTTTAGAGGCTTGTTGAAAGGTTGGTTAATGGTTTAAACCAGGTAGTAACTGCATATATGAAGACTTAAACCTATTCTGTAGCAGTTGCTCTTACCAGAAAGATTGAAAATATGGACATGATAGGCGTGCAAGAACTCACATAAGAAGATCGAGATTAGAATATCTTTTAGTATGGATTTTAATATGAGTCGAAGATTTACAAATCAAGAACGTTTTGAGATATTAAGCGACCCTTTTTGGGTTGCCACTTCTGTGAAAAATCTATAGTAGTTAGACATGTGTTTAAAACTTCAATATTCAAGTTAAGAGAAGGAAACCCTAACTAATTAAATTGCACTTAATATGGTTGACTCTAACGTATAGATGGATATAGATTAATTATCTTCTTACCATGCTACCCTCGATTATTATGGAAAGACTATTAGGTTTGCTGAACTTTAAAAGCTCGTTTTGTCCAAAAAGGGGATTATAGGTTTTAGAGATGAGAAAATTATATATTTTGAAGACTTAACAATTATAGAAAAAAGGTTGTTTGGGTCTCATAGATACGGTAAGGGGCACAAGAGAAGAAACACTTAGTTTGAGAAAAAAAGATATATCATAATGAGAAATTCTCTAATGTGTTCCTAAGGATTTACGAGGACTACCTCCAATATGAGAAATGGACTTCGGTATTAAGTTGACACCTGACACGCAAACTATATCATATGGCACCAACAGAGTTGAGAGAGCTAAATTGAGAGACCTACTAGATACAGGTTTTATTATACCGAGTGTTGCACCATGAGGTACACCAATATTGTTTGAAAAAAAAGGGGATAAGTCTTTAAGAATGTGCGCCAACTACAGATAATTAAATAAGATAACAATACACAACAAATATCCCATGTCTTGTATAGATAACTTGTTTGATCAGTTAGAAGGAGTCATTGATCTTTAGTCTGGTTATCATCAGCTTAGAATAAGAAAGGAAGATATTTTGATGTTTGTCTCTAGTACTCGGTACAAACATTATGAGTTACCTGTGATGTCCTTTAGATTGGCCAATGCTCCAACTGCAGGACGTTTCTAACTATTTGACAGAAGGCAAGCACTTGCGACTCATAGGCCCACTACAGCTCAAGATTCTAAAGTGAAAATACAATATAATTATAATACATTATATGACTAAATTACTCAAACCATTAGAGGTATGATTATATGTGGGAAAGTTGTAAATTGGCTGACAAAGTAGGCACGTTTTTTGCTAGTCAAACCTCTTATAGTGAGGTAAAATATGCACAGATATACATGAACAGAAAAGTATCTAACCTAATAGAGCTCTATTATCCATCATCTCTAATAGAGAATCTCATTCACTTCACGGTTTGAAAACCTTTTCAAGAAATGTTGGGTATACGACTAGATCTTAGTATTAGTTTTATCGCATGCAAACGCAAAGTCCAAATGTGCTATACAGATCTTGGAGAATATGTTGAGAGATTGTATTCTTGAGTTTGGAGGTAGTTGGGACGTTATCTACCTTTAGCTGAATTTGCTTACAACAATAGCTTCCAGTCCAGTATTCAAATGGCACCGTACTAGCATTGTATGGAAGAAAATGTCATTCTCCTATAGAATGGGTTGAAGTTGGTGAGACTAACTTTTTGGGACCGACTTAGTACAAAAGCTATTGACAAGGTCCAATTAATTAGGCAGAGATTGCTCACAGCTCAAAGCCAACAAAAGTCTTATGCAGATAAGAGAAGAAGAGATTTAGTGTTCACAATTGGGGACGAAGTGTTCCTACAAGTCTCTTTTATGATGGGCATGCTGCAATTTGAAAGAACAGGTAAGTTGGCCCTGAGGTTTGTAGGTCCGTATGAGATACTTGATCGAGTGGGAGCTGTGGCATATAGTTTGGCACTTCCTCCTGAGTTATTTTTTTATTCATCTAGTGTTTCATGTCTCCATGCTAAGAAAATGTATATCAGACTCATCTCAAGTGCTTGAAGCACCAACTATACTGCTTGATGAGAAGTTGTCTTACGGGGAGGAGCCGATGGCTATTGTTGATAGGCAAGTAAGAAAGCTAACAGTAAAAAAAAATTGTGTTTGTTAAAGTCTTATGGAGAAATCATACCGTTGAAGAAGCTACCTGGAAAGTAGAAAAAGATATGCAAGTAAAGTATCCCTATTTATTTTAGTCTACAGGTATGTACTTGAATTAAATTCGGGAACTGAATTTCATAAGGTGGGAATGATGTAATGACTCATATTTAAGTTGGGGTATGTTGGTCTTTTAACATAACAAAAAAAAAAGAAGAGAAAACATAATCAATTAATAAAAGGGGCAAAAGCCCGTTGAACGAAAAGAAAAAATAGGGGATTTGGGGGAAGGGAAAGCAACGCTAAGTTGCTGCAACAGAAACGATAGAAAAGGAAAAGAAAAACCAAAAAAAATTGCAGAGAAGGAGGAAGAGCGGGCTGGAACCCAATTTTGAAAAATAGGTAATATAGTATTTTTATATTTTGTTTTACTAATATGAGAATATATAAATTTAATAATTTGAGTTATATAATGAGATTGACTAATATAATTAGAAACAAGAAAAGATTAAGTAATGCTTCCCTTAACTCATAGCACTTTGTGGAAGAATCATAAGTGCCTGTAGAACATTTTGTAATGAAGATTTATTTTCTTAAATAAATCAAATTCTTAATGTCTTTGTATGTAGTAATATGAATTAAATATGGTAATAGACATAGAAACAAAGGTAATTTGTTGAAGGCATTCTTTTTAATTCAAAAGATAAATTTTCTTACTTCACTTGCTTAAGATTATCTTTTGGGTGTATATAATTTTGTTAGGTACGAAAGAAAGTATCGTCGATACTAATCCTATATGATTTAGATATATACACATAGTCGGCATAATTTGGGTAAAAGAAAATTGAAAAAATAAATATACGAGTAAGTTGAAATTGATAGATTATAGACTAGTTGAATTAATAATAGCATGAGTAAATATAATTCAGCGAGTTGATGGTAGAACATAAAACTCTAAGGATTTGGAATCTAATTTTAGCTATGAATTAGCTTAAACAAAAAAATTAACATGAGATCGATATTGATGTGATTATAGATAGATTGAAGAAAGTCGTACAGATCGCTCGAGGCGACGAGTTTGGTATTTCGACACAAGTGTTGTGAATAGTAATCTTACCGCAACTTATGCTTTCATAACCAGCATGGTTTATACATAATTTTGAAAATAATATTTGTTACCGAATGTTTCAAATTGCATGTGGGACAAGTCCTTTACTCGATATGATACCGAAATTGGTTATTTGAGATGATTACTATTGTTTTAAATATTCTTGTTGTTACCAGATATTTTTGCCGTTACCTGAAATTACTGTTATCGAATGAAATTACATGATTGATAAGAACTGAAATGCCCTGTACTATTTTAAAATATTTCTTTACGAGTATTAATTGATTACAAAGACAAGTATAAATGGGAGGAGACTTTTAAGGATTCTGTAGCTAACGGCGGGTTCGTTAGACCTGGTGCACTTTATATTTACCGATTACTGAGTCAGTGATAGCCCTCGCTAATGAGAAGGTATAACTAGCATACAGTTATAATTTTCCCTCGAGTAGGGAACTACAGTTATATTTATTTACGAAAGGGTCCACACAGTGATACAAATTACATGATCCTTTCTTGGAAATCCTCCCAAACATAAAGATTTTCTATGAGATAGTGTTTACCAAGGTTAATACCGATTTGTTAAATTGACTTCTGTTACAGAAAATACATGAATAGACTGATTATATTTACCGTTTTTGAGAGGGCAATTTATTTTTATGATAGTTTCTAATTATTATTATAAAGGCATACTTTCTGACTTGTCCCCATTAAAAACGGTTGTGGTTAAGATTACTACTCACTGAGCTAGCGACTCACTCCCCGCTATTGTTTTTACAGAGACAGCAGTAGACGCAGACGAGGATTCCGTTAATTAGAGTACACGAGTTGACAGTTCCTATGAGCCCCACATTTATTCGCGTGGGCAAACACTGTCATTTATTTGCTATAGTCTCTTTCTTGAAACTCTTAAAGTCGCTCCACCGTCATTTTTATGAGTGTCATAAGTATTCTTCTGTTGATACAGATTTGTGACTCGTATTTAACTTTTTTATCGTATACTTGGAGATGAAGTTAGTATTGTGTTTGAAATATTTCGTGAATGAGGATTATAACTTGTTTGGTGGATATTGGTAGGTTGTGTTGTTGATTTTTAAGACAAGTTTATTTTTGAATAGTCCTAAAACAGGGAAAATTCTGTTCGATTTTTTGTAAATTATCAATGAGGCTTACTTAAGAGCACTTGCTCCTAAGCGCCGGTCATCATCCTAAATTGGATCGTGACAGTTTAAGGATTATTCTTTATTAAAGTAATAAATCGTTGTCTGCCTTGCTTTTATATTTCATCCCAGTTCAAGTTAACTTTGACACTGAACGTACTACTCTTCTACTATTAGCCTTAAAAGTGAAAGTACTGCTTTTCTACTATTAATTTTGAAATGTTAAAGCATAAACAAATATCTGTAGCCGGATATTTAGGTGTTCGATATCAAAGACTACTACGATGAGTTACTATAAATATACTACTTTAATTTATAGTTTATTCTAGGTGATTGGCTAGCTTTTCCATCTAGCACGATAACTAAAAATAGTATTAGACATTAGAACATCTTTGAAACAAATAATAAGTATAAATCAGCATGATGGCACATTTGAGAAAGTGGTAAGTGTAAATAAAGCATAATTACACTATTAGTTGCGTAATTGTTATTAAAATGTCATTATTTATCATTGGTTTAACTTTGTTTTCTTCTCATTTTTTCTGAAAATACTAATATTTATTCGTATATTTCTTTTGTACGTCAAACAATGGGAAGCAAATATGGATATCTCACAAAACAAGCTAGGATTAAAGTTCAATTATAAAAATATTTGTTTAGTTGATTCATGTACGATACATACAATATTTAAAGAGAAGAAATTTCTCTCATTTAAGTATGTGTAAGGCAGATGTTACTATAATTCTGGTAATAGTAATCTAATTGAAGGCTCTGGAAAAGCTACTATAACTCTGCCTAGGGGAACAATACTTATCATAGATAATGCAATATTCTCTTCCAATTGCAAGAGGAACCTGTTGAGTTTTAAAGATATCCGCTTAAATGGGTATCATATTGAGACAATAGATGAGAATAATCTTGAATATCTCATTGTTACCAAAAATGTCTCTGGCCAGAAGAGGGTTATTGAGAAGTTCCCATCTTTTCCAATACTTTTGTACTTTGGCATGATCGATTGGGACATACTAGATCAATTATGATGAGACAAATTATAGAAAACTCAAATGGGCATCCATTAATCATTTAAAGATGCTTTTAAATAAAGAATTTTCTTGCACTTCTTATTATCAAGGCAAGTTAATTATTAGACCATCACCAACAAAGGTTGGGATTGAGTCCCCTGCGTTTTTGGAACGAATACAAGGGGACATTTGTGGACCTATTCACCCGTCTAATGGGTCGTTTAGATATTTTATGATCTTAATAGATGTATCTTCTAGATAGTCTCATGTGTGCCTATTATCATCTCGCAAAATCACGTTTGCAAAATTAATGGCACAAATAATCTAATTACGGGCACAGTTTTTACATAATCCAATTAAGTCTATTCGACTTGATAATGCTGCTGAGTTTCATCCCAAGCATTTAATGATTATTGCTTATCAATTGGGATAAAAGTGGAACATCCTGTAACTCTTGACACTCAAAATGGCCTTGCAGAGTCTTTAATTAAACATATGTAATTAATAGTCAGATCGTTACTCATGAAAACGAGGTTGCCCACTTCTGTTTGGGGTCACTCCATTTTAGCTGCAACAATGCTATTTTTCTCAGACCGACAAATTATCATAAATATTTCCCGTTGCAATTAATTTTGGGTCATGAACCTAATATATCTCATTTAAGAATTTTTGGATGCGCAGTATATGTGCCTGTAGCACCCCCATATCGCACCAAAATGGATCCTCAAAGAAGGTTAGGAATATATGCTGGATTTGAATTGCCCTCCATTATTCACTACCTCGAAACATATGGGGGATTTGTTCACTGCTCGATTTGCAGATTGTCAATTTGATGAGACACTTTTCTCAAAATTAGGGGGAGAAAATGATGAAACCAAACGGGAAATTTTATGAAAAAAATCCATCATTACCTCATCTTGGTCCACGTACCTCTATTTGTGAAAAAGAGGTGCAAAATATTATTCATTTGCAGAGAATAACAAATCAAATGCTAGACACATTTACGAATATGAAAAGTGTAACAAAATCACATATCCTTGCAGAGAATATTCCAATCCGTATTGATGTTCCTGTTGGACAATCTTCTAGTGTCATAGCTAATGAGTCAAAAGCACGCCTAAAGTGTGGCAGACCATTGGGTTCTAAGGATCGAAATCCTAGAAAAAGAAAAAAAATGCTCAAGAGGACACTACAAAATAGACTCACGAAGAAATTCACGATTTAAGCAATCCTGAGATTCATCAGAAAATCAATGAACCTGAGCCACAAGAAAATAAGGAACTATCAATAAACCCAATCGATATTGAGACGAATTTGAATTGATTGGATATAGTGGTGGATTATGTCTTTGCATATAATGTTGCATCTAGCATTATGCAAGATAGTGAGGATCTTGAACCTCAATCTATTAGAGAATGTCGTCAAAGACGTGATTGACCAAAATGAAAACAATTCACTTGCAAAACGTGAAGTTTTTGGGTCTGTAGTCCAAACCCCTAATGGTGCTGTTGGCTATAAACGAGTCTTTGTACGCAAGTGCAATGAGAAAAATGAGGTACAAATATATAAGGCTCGCCTTGTTGCCCAAGGATTTTCACAAAGGCCTGGTGTCGATTATGAAGAGACATATTCACCTGTTATGGATGCAATAATATTTCGTTATCTTATTAGTTTTGATGTTCATAAAATCTTGACATGCATTTAATGGATGTGGTTACAGCCTACCTTTATGGCTCACTTGATAATGAGATATACATGAAAATTTCCGAGGGATTTAAAATGCCTGACGCATATAATTCAAAGACCTGGGAAATATTTTCAATCAAATTGCAAAGATCTTTGTATGGCTAAAGCAATCAGGACGAATGTGGTATAACCGTCTTAGTGAGTATTTATTAAACGAAGGTTATATAAATGATGCTATTTCTCCATGTATTTTTATAAAGAAAACAACATCAGAATTTGTTGTATTTGCCGTATATGTTGATGACATAAACCTTATTGGAACTCCTACAGAACTCCAAAAGGCAAATGACTATTTAATGAAGGAATTCGAGATGAAATATCTCGGAAAGATAAAATTATGTTTTGCTTTGCAAATTGAACATTTGGCAAACAGGATTTTTGTTCATCAATCTGCCTACACAAAAAAGATATTGAAACGGTTTTACATGGATGGAGCACATCCCTTAAGTACTCAGGTGGTTGTTCGATCACTTGATGTGAATAAGGATCCGTTCCGACCTCAAGAAAAGAATGAAGAGCTACTTGGTCCTGAAGTACTATATCTTTGTGCATTTGGTGCACTAATGTATCTTGCTAATACTACAAGGCCTGACATAACTTTTTCAGTTAATATTTTAGCAAGATATAACTCTTCTCCTACAATGAGACATTCAAATGGATTCAAACACATATTGCGATATCTAAAAGGGACTACCGACATGGGCTTATTTTATGGCAATAATTGCAGTCCCGATCTTGTTGATTATGCCAATGCTGGGTATTTATCTGACCCACATAAGGCTCGATCTCAAACAGGCTATGTGTTTACATGTGGAGGCACTTCCATATCTTGGCGATCGACTAAGCAATCAATCGTGGCTACTTCATCTAATCATGCTGAGATAATTGCTATTCATGAAGCAAGTCGAAAATGTGTGTGGTAGAGGTCTATAATACATCTTATTCGAGACAAATGTGGTTTGAAGTGTGACAAATTACCCACGATTTTGTATGAAGACAATGTAGCATGCATATCCCAATTGAAGGAAGGATTCATAAAAGGAGATTGGACAAAACACATTTCACCAAAGTTATTTTTCACACATGATCTTCAAAAGAATGGTGATATCACGGTGAAAGAAATTCGTTCAAGTTAATATGGTTAATCTATTTATCAAATCTCTACCAGCGATCTTTCGAAGATGGTGCACAAGATTGGAATGTGAAGGCTCAAAGATGTGAGTTGATTTTCTCATCAGGGGGAGTTAATATGCGTTGTTGACGAGCTCGAAATACATGCTTAAATTATGCTCGCTAGTCAAAGATAGTATAGTATAATATCGTATCCACAGGGATTGAATTTAAACAACATTTTTGTAGTTTCTAGCTTGATCGCTATCCAGGAGAATCAACAATCGAGATTTATATGATTAATACTAAAATTAACTAAGAATCTAAAGCTATTGACTAATGACAATCGTAACAAAGTAAGCAAGGAAGTTATCAATTGGAGAAAATAGGGATTGATTGGATAGGTGCAAGATAATTATTTGGGATCTAACTCTAGATAATTCACTTTTAATGTTTAAGTGAGTCTCTCGAATTCACTCAATTATTAGTTCAACCATTCAGCAAAAACTCCTCTCTCGATTAAATAATAACCTCACAAGATGCCAATTTAAGCACGTGAAGATATGCAAGAATGCGTAGTGGATTGATCTTTAGGAGAACCTCTCTCGATTATCCTCCTAACTAGGTTTAATCAACAATTCAACTAGCCTCTTTCGATTACTAAGAAGATTTAATGAACTCAACCAACAAGATAATGCAAAGATATCACAAGTTATGCCTCTCTCGATTACATGAGCAAGTGAATATAGATGAATCAATTAAATTATCCAAAAACGCTTCAATACATAAAAACTAGAGTTATAATCCACAAACAATCGTCAATACACCAAATCCATCAATCCCTAAAGGGAACTACTCCATAGATAGGGAGCAATTCATCACAATTAAAATTAAAGTATAGGGAAACATAAAACGATCCAAACTCAGGTCTTGAGCGAGGATTGAATGATGAACTCCTTGTGCTTTTGCTCCTTCAACTCCTCTTTAGCCTCCTTAGGTCTAAAGTATGTCAAAAGTCCAGAAAATAACATTTTTCCATGTTATACCAAGTAGGGTCGGGCCATGCGAGACATTAGTTGGAAAATCCAAAGAGTTGATTTCTGACAGACAGCAGGAAAATGCGCAGCCGCGGTGCCCCGCGCGCCGCACTAGTGAGGTTTTCTCAGAGTACGAATTTTTCTTTCATTTTGACGTCCAGACTTCGAAGCTCCAAATCACTCGGATTAATCCCTTGGGCTTTTACTCAGGCTTCGAAGCTCCAAATCACTCGAATTCATTCCATAACATCTACATAGCTAGGAATCACTCCTACAAGGCATAAAACACACAATAAATGCAAAACACTATCAATTAAAGCTCAAAATGATTAAAGTGCAGTATATTGGAGTGCAATAAGCGACTAAAATACGTAATTATAGACCACCATCAACACCGCACTTAAACCATTACTCGTCCTCGAGCAATCAAACTATACTTAACATCACCACGGCCTTTTAAATAACTCTCATAACTCCTCATACCAAGAATATTTAAAACACATTAAGTACATACCGTAACATCTTAGCCTCAAGATTTGACTCAAAAGCACCACACATTATTTATAACCCGCGCACTTACTCTAACATAGAGGTCAAGCATTACTTTTCCTTCTTGAATCAAGTACCCTCACACAACAATAGAGAGTAGTTCCACACACAACAAAATTCAAGAACAATTAGGAACTCAAGATAGAAAGAATTCGCTCACTCTCATAAATAACATTCATATGCCACAAAAGATGTACCATAGGCTTGCCCGTAGTGTACTACTCTACTAATTGATTTCATTCAGTCAAGGATCAAGTAGGACTTTCATTGTTTTGTAATGTAGGCTACGGGACGGGTATAATACATTTAGATATCATAGTGACTACACCTCCCTAATCACTTTAATACAAACACTTTTATAGTTCAAAACCCCATACTTGTGTCAAACCATAACTCCACCTTCACATCATTATACATCAACTCCCCTTTATTTAAGCACAAATACATTAAAAGTTACCACTACCAGGAATATTTTTACATTCATATAATTATTTCTTTTTTTTTTTTCCTTTTTCAATTCAAGTGGCTCTTACTTTTTTAAAATAGTGTACAATTCTCCTTATTTCAATAGTTCCACTCTAAAGCCAAACCATCCACCCCACACTTCAACTTTTACAAAGTTCATACCAAATTAACGAGAAGTAAAAAGTTCAAATGGATGCTCAATTAAAACAAATGGGTAAGGCTTGTAATGTGGTTGCCAAAGAAATAGGCTTACAGGCTCAAAAGGGTTAACTAAGATACATAACAATTAGGTGGGTACAATCTTATAACTGGCTCAACAAAGAAATGCCTAAATCACTTCCAAGATAGAACAAAACTTTCATTTCACTTTGCAAACACACGGGAAAAGTTCTAGACATCAGATGTAATGCACAGAATAACATAAAACCTCACACACACATGGCCCATAACTCACTCAGGATCGGACTCATAAAGACACCCTAGTCAAGGCAGTTAAGCAAAGTTAAGATCTAAGGTACTTATACAAGAGTCAAAAACTGAGCCTAAGCGTCACAACTAAAGCACTCACTATTCTCAAGGTATAATAGAGTTAAGAGATCTTGCCTTCAATTCAAATCACAACACAAGGTTTCCTACTCCTAATAAACTGAAAACTACTATTAACTACACCGGTTCAAACAAAACCCTTGGAAAAGAACCGCGGCACAAAGAAAAATCAAGGGGGAATTATTACACTACCTAACAAAGAAAATCTTTTCGTCTTTTCCTTTCGACTTTAATCCCCCAAGAAACCTGTTGACGATATCCATCGTCGAGAAAAATCAAATTTTTTTTAATTTTATGTTTTTTTTATTTTTCCAACTACTACAACTAACAAAACTAACACATATACATACAATACAATTATCCCCCACCACACATTTTAAGTTGTGGAATGTCCCCATAATACACAATTAAAAAATATAAGGTAAAGGAAACTTTCCTGAACATTTAGTCGGGGTCTAAGTCGAATTCGGGATCCACTCCTCGCCTTCGAACTAATGCGCACATCCATGCGGATAGATTCTTCTTCACCTTCTTGGGGTACACTCCACACTTATCTTTCTCACTCAGTACAGCCTTCTCTTTTGAGCCCTTCACTTCCCATTCAACACTTGCAGCCGGATTTTCCTTTTGTGCTCCCTTTTCAACATTCGTATCAAAAGTCACAGTTTCCTCGCCCACTCTAAGCATGAGTTTCCTCTCGTGTATATCTAATAATTCTCTACCTGTTGCTAAGAATGGTCTTCCTAAGATGAGGGGGACCTCCTTATTCTCCTCCATTTTCACCACTATAAAGCCTACAGGAAATACGAACTGACACATATTCCACTATCCCCTCGGGTATTAGAGTTGTTTGGTCTGCCAGTTTCAAAGATATTAGCACCGACCTTATCTCTCTAATCTCCTTCTCAAGTTTCTTATAAATAGATAGAGATATTAGATTAATTGAGGCACCAGAATGTCATAAAGATTATCAAAATTAATAGAGCCTAAAGAGCAAAGTATAGTAAAACTCCCTGGATCTCCACACTTTTGTGGGAGTTTATTTTGCAATATTTCGCTGCAATTCTCTGTGAGCTTGACCACTAAGGTCTCCTCGATTTTCCTTTTCTTTGTCAGGATATCCTTCAAGAATTTGGCATAAGCCGGCATATATGAGAGCACTTCTGTGAATGGCAAATTTACATGAACCTGTTTCAGCACATCCAAAAACCTCCCAAACTGCTTGTCGAGCTTTTCTCTACATAGCTTTTGAGGAAAAGGTAAAGCATGCATATGGTCACTCTCATCATGTTCCTCCCTTCTCGGAGTTTCTCTCTTTTTCTTTTTCTCAGCTTTTATCTAGCCCTTCTTCTTTTTATCAACAACATTCTTCAGCTGCTCTCCACTTTCTTTTTCAAGTTTCGCATCCTTTTGGAACGGTGTGGGATCTTTCAATACTTTCCCAGTTCTCAGAGTTACAGCATTCGCTGTTTCTTTGGGATTAATTTCAGTGTCAGCGGGGAGAATTCCTTGAACCCTCTCAGATAATATTGTTGCAATCTATCCCACTTGTCTCTCCAGGTTTCGAAGACCAGTGCCCAATTCTTTGATAGATGCTTAATGAGAGTCCAGCCTCTCATCTTTTTTGATAATAAAAGCCTTCATTAGATCCTCTAGACAAGGCTGAATGGGTTGTTGAGGCTGAAATTGCTGACATTGCCGATTTAGGTATGCTGGAGCCCCTTGTTCCTACGGTCTAGAGTTATTTTGTTGCAAGCATTCGCAGTACCTCCAGGCAAACTCCATGAAAAACCGAGGTGCCTCTGACCCATTGCATTAAAATTGTAGTTTCCCATAACATTCACTTCCTCAATTGAGGCTTGACACTCATGAGTAGGGTGTCCTCTTTGTCACGACCCAACCGGAGTGCCGCGACATGGCACCGGACCCTGCTTGCAGAGCGCCAGCGTACCCCTCATATCTTCTATCTTGCTTTCTTTGTTATCTACAAAGCCTGTCATACGCATGCAGTTTCTAACAACATCATAGTGGGCTGAAACGTCATACCATGACATAAACATACTTGTATACATGGTGTGCCAACGGGGCTACAGTGCAAAACTATACAACATAATACATATGCCGACGAGGCAAAACAACCGTACATGAGTCAACCCAACACTGGTCTATACATACATTAACATTTGCCTATGAGCCTCTACAAGAACATACATTAAGCAACCTATGTCGGAACAGGGCCCCGACATGCCCAACATATCTACACAAGGTGCATGCCGAGGCTGTAGCAAGTCCGAAAGATGAATCTTGCTAATATCTGTTGAATCCGGATAGCCTACTGCTGTGGGGGAGCTCCGTCTATCAGTCTATTAGGACCTGCAGCACGACACGCAGCGTCCACAATAAAGGACGTCAGTACGGATAATGTACTGAGTATGTAAGACAGGAAAACATAATATAAGAACGATAGTATAAGCATCAGGATAGAAACATGTAACCTGTAATAAGTGAATTGCCTCTGAGGGCAGCTAACCATGACCTGTTCGTAGTGCTCATGTCTATACACATAACTCTTATAACATTATCGCATACATGTTTATTATCATTATCTTCGCCTTATATTCATGCCTCTGTGGGCTTGCCATTTTCATATACATTCATTATTACCGTATACGTTCACATAATCGTTACCTCATACAATTACAGACGCCTCCAGGGGCTCATCATCATCATACGCCTCTGTGAGCTCATCATCATCATATGCCTCTGTGGGCTCATCATCATCATATGCCTCTGTGGGCTCATCATTATCATATCATAACATACTTACCCGGTCGTACTAGGCGCGGTCATAACATACCCAACCTTCATTAGGCGCGGTCATAAGAATTAAATTACACATTTATAATACATTGCATGCTCATTCATAAAACGTGTTTCAAACCCTTTTTAGTGACATACGATTATTACCCTCTTTTTCTACATGTAATTGAGAATGTCTCTTTAACATGAACCTTATAATACTCAGGGAATACCATCAACATTAATATCATAACAACAAGAGCAATTCTTCCTTAGAGGGAAACAATACAACATTCTTTTGGGGCTCGTTCATAGCATTGTATTCAATAGGAGTCGTGCAAAAGAAAGAAAGGTATGGTCTTACATACCTAGCGTTTACTGTGCCGGTTCTCAAGCTACGCAATGGCTACGATTCCTTAGTCTACAATTAAGGAACAATTCACCCATTACTCACTAAGCGTCATAATTATCATAAATCACAATCCCCTAGATTTGCATGGTGCCTCCCCATACCCCTTTCTCCTCTAATCCTTATCAAACGTATTTGTAACACATGCAACTCATTCACAACCCATAATAATCGTGACCCATTCCGTTTAGCAGTGTTTATCTTGGATTCTTGATTTTTCTACCACCCTCCCATGGGTCTTTACAGGTTATGCAACTACATATCATGAATGCCCAAGGGAAAATTACATGAAAGGGAGCAATAACTTACCTTGCATGTGAATTCCTAGCCTTCTCCTTCGATTCCTCAGATTCTAGGTCTTGCCCTCAATGTGGGTTCGTAGAAGGGGAAAATTCAGCCAGGGTTCCTTTTTAGTTCTTCAATTCCTTGATTTCCTACTTCAATTTGGAGTTTGGAAGAGAAGAAATTGGCTGTGTTGGTGTGGGGGCCTTGAGAGGGGTCGTTTGGGGCCTTTTACTATGCTAAGCTTCAGAAAATGAAGAAGGAACAGGTTTGGGTCCCTTTTATAGGTCTGTCAATAAGTGGCACACGTGTCTGACATTTTTAGGTTTGAGGTCGCATATCCGCCGCAAATAGAACATGCGGTTCGCATTCTGGTCGCAAATCTCAACCCAAAAATCTGTTGCATTATGCGACGCAGAAGGGCCAGATTTGCGGTTCACATTTTCAACAATGCGACCGCATTCTGGTCGCATTTCTGACACGAGTCCAGCCCAGAACTCTGTTCCATTATGCGATGGAAGATGTCACATTTGCGGTCCACATTTGCATTATGCGGTCCGCATACTGGCCGCATATTTGACACAATTTCAGCCCAGAACTCAGTCTTAGTTTGCGACCCTGGTGTTGGATATGAGATCCGCATTTGTGCTTTGCAGTCGCATATCCAACTATGCGACACTTCTGCTCTTTTTCTTAACTTTTGAACTATTTTCCGGGTTCTTAGGTCCTTATATGCAAACTACTTCACAGCGTATTCTAATGTACGAATTTACGGGTTGTAACACTCTTCCACATATATCACAAGCTGTACCTGTACAGATGTGTTAGCATCAACATGGTGAACACCAGTCGATCTTCTTCTTTCAGCACTTTCAGCGGGCCACTGATTTACATCTTCAGATAACTCATCAAGAATTGTAACTATCTTCTCTGGAGTCTTCGTCATCAACAGGCCTCAAGCTGCATTGCTCAATGTTCTATGCGAGGCCAGTATCAATCCATCCCAAAAGTCTTGGAGTTGCATCCAGAGTTTAATTCCTCTATGTTGACACTTTCAAACTATCTCCTTAAACCTCTCCCATGCTTCAAAAACAGTTTCCGTCTCTTTCTGGCAGAAGTTATGGATTTCTCTTCTAAACTTGCTCGTCTTAGCTGAGGAGAAATATTTATCAAGGAATTTTCTGGTCATCTCCTCCCATTTTCTAATTGATCCCGTGGGCAAGCTTCGAAGCCACTATTTTACATCATCTTTGAGTGTGAAGGGGAATGCTCTCAAGTACATTGCATCTCGCGACACACCATTGTATTGAAAGGTGTTCATAATCTCTTCGAAGTCCATCAGATGTGTATTAGGATCTTTATTTGGCTTCCCTCTAAAGACACAACAATTTTGAAGGGTTTAAAGCAACCCTTGCTTCAACTCGAAATTGATTGCTGCAGTTGGAGGTGGTCTAACACTTGATAAACCTTGATTGTAGACCGGTCTAGCATAATCGCCAAGTGGTTTCCCAGGCATGGGAGCTATATTTCTGAACTGGTCTGCACCCAAGGGTTGATGTTGAGCAATTTGATGACCTATCTCTTCTTCATAGATAATCTGGGCATCTCTAATAGCTGCTTCCTCAGAATCCCCTACAACTTGTTCTTTTTGTTGGGCTGCTTCTCTCACAGCCAAATCCATATTATCTTCACCATTTCCAAATATAAGTTCTTTGGTTGAGGATTGCCCAACCTTTTCTGCTGTCTCGGTGAGATTTCTTTCCTTTTTCAGTTGTCGTAGTTGTTTTTCAAAATCTGGCTCGTATGGTAGCACTTCCTTCGTAGAAATTCGAGTCATGCACCAATTTGAACCTGTAACTTGCACAATCAAAGAATACCAAACATAAAAAGAGAAAAATAAAATAAAATAAGAAAGAAAAATTCCTGAAGTAGTACTACAAACTATTTCAAACACTATTGATTGCCAATCCTCGGCAACGACACTAAAATTCGACGAGCTCGAAACACACACTTAAATTATGCTCGCTAGTCAAAGATAGTATAATATAATATCGTATCCACAAGGATTGGAGTTAAACAATACTTTCATAGTTTCTAGCTTGATCTCTATCCAGGAGAATCAACAATCAAGATTTATATGATTAATACTAAAATTAACTAAGAATCTAAAGCTATTGACTAATGATAATCGCAACAAAGGTGAGCATGGAAATTATCAATGGGAGAAAATTTGGGTTGATTGGATAGGTACAAGATAATTTTTTAGGATCTAACTCTAGATAATTTACTTCTAATATTTAAGTGAGTCTCTCGAATTCTCTCAATTATTACTTCAACCATTCAGCAAAAACTCCTCTCTCGATTAAGTCTTAACCTTACAAGATAAAAAAATTTAAGCACGTGAGGATATGCAAGAATGCGTAGTGGATTGGTCTTTAGGAGAACCTCTCTCGATTATCCTCCTAACTAGGTTTAATCAACAATTCAACTAGCCTCTTTCGATTATTAAGAAGAATTAATGAACTCAACCAACAAGATAATGCAAAGATATCACAAGTTATGCCTCTCTCGGTTACATGAACAAGTGAATATTAATGCATCAATTAAATCATCCAAAAAAACTTCAATACATAAAAACTAGAGTTATAATCCACAAACAATATCAATACATCATATCCATCAAACCCTAAAGAGAACTACTCCATAGATATGGGGCAATTCATGACAATTAAAATTAAAGTATAGGGAAACATAAAATGATCCAAACTCGGGCCTTGAGAGAGAATTGAATGATGAACTCCTTGTGCTTTTGCTCCTCCAACTCCTCTTTAGCCTCCTTAGGTCTAAATTATGTCAAAAGTCCTGAAAATAATATTTTTCCATGTATTTATATCAAGTAAGGTCAGGCCCAGACGAAATCACCTTCTCCTAGCCGAAATATGATTGTCACTCTGTAAAATTTGCACAGGCGCGCCGCATGGAGCAACGAGCCATGCAGGGCATTGGTGGAGAAATCCCAAGAGTTGATTTCTGACAGACAGCAGGAAAATGGGCATCCGCGGTGCACTACGCGCCGCATCACACGCCGCACTAATGAGGTTTTCTCAGAGTACGGATTTTTCTTGCGTTTTGACGTCCAGACTTGGTCCTTGACCCCCGAATACGATCCCGGCTTAATCCCTTGGGCTTTTACTCAGACTTCAAAGCTTCAAATCACTCGAATTCATTCCATAAGATCTACATAGCTCAGAATTACTCCTACAAGGCATAAAACACACAATAAGTGCAAAACACTATCAATTAAAGTTCAAAACGAATAAAGTGCAGTAAATTGGAGGGCAATAAGCGACTAAAATGCGTAACTATAGCTTACCATCAGTTGTACTCTTTTTTACTTACAAGGTTTTGTCCCACTGATTTTACTTGCAAGGTTTTTAACGAGGCAACCAAAAGACGTATTGTTAGATATTCGTACTCTTTTTCCTTCGCTATAATATTTTTCCACTAGGTTTTATTTTAGTTAAGATTTTAATGAGGCACATTATCTATTAAATAAAATTCAAGGGGGAGTGTTATAAATAAAATTATATGTAAGGTGAATGTCTATATTTTAGAGAGATCATAGGATTTGTTACTGTCACGACCCCAATTTTCCCTCCATTGGTCTCGTGATAGCACCTAGTCTTTAGAACTAGGTAAGCCATCATGATACCCTACGAAGGGGAAATTGGGGTTTTGACAAGTTGCTATCAGAGCTTTAGGTTCATAGGTGTTATGAGTCACAAGCATGTTTAGTAGAGTCTCGCGGATCGGTACGGAAACATCTATGTTCAGCCCCTTGGCTCAGGCAAGATTGATACAGCTTGCTCCTGCCAAATCTCAAGCCGAGGGAGGAGCACAGACTCCCGTCGTCGGTATCCCAGGGCAGCGGGTTCAGGTAGACCAGGATCCAGGGATCATACTGATGTAGCAGGTAGCTCTAGTTCAGCCCGAGGTTAAGGCAGTAGTTTCTGAGGCGGAGCAGCTTAGGCTCGAGAGATACAAGAAGGACCACCCTCCTACTTTCAATGGCTTGGCGTCAGAGGATTCCCAGGATTTTCTTAAGGAGTGCCATCGTATCCTTCGTATTATGGATGTCACGGAGACTAGTGGTGTTTTTTTCACTACGTTCCAGCTTAGAGGAGCGACCTATTAGTGGTGGCGTGTATACGAGTTGGATAATACGACTGAGACAACTTCACTCACTTGGACTCAGTTCTCAGATATGTTTTTGAGGGAGTATGTTCCCCAGAGTCTCAGAGATACATGGCGCGCAGAGTTTGAGCAGTTGCGCCAGGGTTTTATGACCGTGTCAAAGTATGCTGTCTAAATCAGTGATTTGGCTAGGCATGCACCGGCCTTATTGAGGGGCTCGACTCCAGCGTCAGATTGAGCATGGCGCGAGAGTTGGAGATAGATATTGCATACCAGTAGGTAATAAGGATTGCTAGGAGGTCGGAGGGTATGCTGACTCGGGATAGAGAGTAGAAAGAGGCCAAGATGTCTCGAGAGTCTGGCACTTCCACTGGTACTCGTGCCCCAACAGCAGCTCGTCAGGGCAGGGGTTATATAGGTCGCCCTGTTCATCCAGCACTTCCAGCTGCCAGCGATACTCCAGCCACTACTAGGCCCCAAGATCCTTATCATGCACCGCCAGTGTCTAGTGTGCCTCCTGTACGGGGTGCATTCAGTGGTCAGTCCAGTCGATCAGGCCCGAGCCAATCACAGCAGCCACGTCCTCTAAGAGCTTATGGGTGTGGTGATACTCGTTATGTGGTGAGGGATTGCCCCAGACTCAGGAAGGGTGCACCTCCACAGATTCCTCAGGCTATGGTTACAGCGCCAGCTACCACCCCACCTGCACAGCCAGCTAGAGGTGGAGGTCGGACAGGTAAAGGTTGCCCTAGAGGGGGAGGCCAGGCCAGATATGCATCAGTTCGATTCTATCATAGAGATGTATCAATATTATTTGATCCAGGCTTCACTTATTCCTATGTGTCATCTTATTTTGCTTCGTATATGGGTGTATCCCGTAATTCTCTGAGTTCACCTCTCTATGTGTCTACACCCGTGGGTGATTCTATTGTTGTTAACCGTGTTTATCTGTCGTGTTTGATTGTTCGGTTTAGACCAGAGCCAATTTATTATTTCTCAATATTGTGGATTTTGATGTTATTTTGGGCATGGACTGGTTGTCACCCTATCACGCTATCCTTGATTGTCACGCCAAGATGGTAACGTTGGTTATGTTAGGTCTATCATGGCTAGAGTGGAGAGGTACCTTAGATCATATTCCTAGCAGGGTTGTCTCATTTCTTAAAACTCAGCGAATGGTTGAGAAGGGGTGTGATACGTATCTGGCCTATGTGAGGGATGTTATTGTTGATACTCCTACCGTCGAGTCAGTTCCGGTAGTGAGGGATTATTCAGACGTATTTCTGGCGGATCTTTCGGGCATGCTGCCCAACAGAGATATTGACTTTGGCATTGATGTTTTATCGGGCACTCAGCCCATTTATATTCCACCTTATCGTATGGCCCCAGCAGAGTTGAAAGAATTAAAGGAACAGTTGCAAGAGTTGCTCGATAAGGGCTTCATCCGACCCAGTGTGTTGCCTTAGGGTGCTCTTGTCTTGTTTGTAAAGAAGAATGATGATGCAAATGTGTATCGACTATTGCCAGTTGAACAAGGTTACACTGAAGAACAGGTATGCATTGCCATGTATTGATGACCTATTTGATCAGCTTCAGGGTGCCAGGGTGTTCTCTAAGATCGACTTGCTTTCAGGGTATCATCAGTTGAAGATTCGAGAGCCAGATATCCTGAAGACTACTTTTAGGACTCGATATGGTCATTACGAGTTCTTTGTGATGTCTTTTGGGCTGCCCAACGCCCCAGCAACATTCATAAACTTGATGAATAACGTATTTCAGCCCTATCTTGACTCTTTCATCATTGTATTTATTGACGAGGTGTACTCCCGAAGTTGGGAGGATCATGAGCAGCACCTGAGAACTGTTCTTCAAACCTTGAGAGAGAAGAAGTTACATGCAAAATTTTTGAATTGTGAATTCTGGCTAGATTCAGTGGCATTTTTGGGTCATGTAGTATCGAGTGAGGGGATCAAAATAGACCTGAAAAAGATTGAGGCAGTGTATAGTTGTCCTAGACCGTCCTCCGTTACAGAGATCTAGATTGAGGGTTTCTCATCTATTGCAGTGCCTATGACCAGATTGACCCAGAAGGGTGCTCCATTCAAGTGGACCGAGAAGTGTGAGGAGAGCTTTCAAAAGCTCAAGACTGCTTTGACTACAACCCCAGTGTTGGTGTTGCCCACTGGTTCGGGGTCCTATGTAGTATATTGTGATGCGTCACACATTGGTCTCGACGCGTGTTGATGCAGGATGGTAGGGTGATTGCCTACTTGTTTAGACAGTTGAAGGTGCATGAGAAGAACTATCTTGTCCACGACCTCGAGTTAGCATCTATTGTTCATGCCTTGAAGATCTGGCAGCACTATTTGTACGGTGTCCCTTGTGAGGTTTTCACTGATCACCGGAATCTACAGCATCTGTTTAAATAGAAGGATCTTAACTTGCGGCAGCGCAGATGGTTGGAGCTGCTTAAGGATTATGACATCACCATTCTTTATCATCCCGGGAAAATCAATGTGGTGGCCGATGCCTTGAGTCGCAAGGCGGAGAGTTTGGGCAGTTTTGCATATCTACCATTAGTAGAGAGGCCTCTAGCCTTGGATGTTCAGGCCTTGGCCAACCAGTTCGTTAGATTGGATGTTTCCGAGCCGAGCAGAGTGTTGGCTTGTGTGGTTTCTCAGTCTTCTCTTTATGATCGCATCAGGGAGCGTCAGTATGATGACCCCCATCTGCTTGTCCTTAAGGACACGGTTTAGCACGGTGATGCCAAGGAGGTCACGATTGGAGATTACGGTGTATTACGGATGCAGGGCATGCTATGTGTGCCTAATGTAAATGGTTTGCATGAGTTGATTCTCCAGGAGTCTCACAGTTCGCGGTACTCCATTCACCCAGGTGCCACGAAGATGTATCAGGACTTGAGGCAGCACTATTGGTGGAGGCAGATGAAAGACATAGTGAAATATGTAGCTCGACGCTTAAATCGTCAGCATGTGAAGAATGAGCATCAACGACCGGGTGGATTGCTTCAGAAGTTGGAGATTCCAGAGTGGAAATGGGTGCTGACCACTATGGATTTTGTTGTTGGGCTCCCACGAACACTCAGAGGAAGTTCGATGCAGTTTGGGTGATTGTGGATAGATTGACCAAGTCAGCTCATTTCATTCCTGTGGTTAATACTTACTCCTCGGAGAAGCTGGCTCAGGTTTACATTCGCGAGATTGTTAGACTTCATGGTGTACCGGTATCTATCATCTTTGACCGGGGTACGCAGTTTACATTGCGATTCTGGAGAGATGTACAACCTGAGTTGGGTACTCGGGTGGAATTGAGTACAACATTTCACCTTTAGACGGGCAGGCAGTCCGAGCGCACTATTCAGATATTGAGGATATGCTTCGTGCTTGTGTGATGGATTTTGGGGGTGGTTGGGATCAGGTCTTTCCACTTGCGGAGTTTTCCTACAACAATAGTTATCAGGCGAGCCTCCATATTGCCCCGTATGAGGCTTTGTATGGTAGACAATGCCGGTCTCCAGTGGGTTGGTTTGAGCCGGGTGAGGCTAGACTATTGGGTATAGATTTGGTTCAGGATGCTTTTAAAAAGGTTAAATTGATTCAGGATCGACTTCGTACAGCCCAGTCAAGGCAGAAGAGTTATGCGGATCGGAAGGTTCGCGACATTGCATTCATGGTTGGGGAGCGGGTTCTGCTCTAGGCTTCGCCCATGAAGGGTGTTATGAGGTTCGGAAAGAAGGGCAAGCTGAGCCTAGGTATATCGGGCCCTTTGAGATTATTGAGAGGGTTGGAGAGGTGGCTTACAGACTTGCACTGCCACCTAGTCTCTGTGCAGTTCATCCAGTATTCCATATTTCCATGCTCCGGAACTATCACGACGATCCGTCTCATGTGTTAGATTTGAGCTTAGTCCAGTTGGACAAGGATCTATCTTATCTTGAGGAGCCAGTGGCCATTTTGGACAGGCAGGTTAGAAAGTTGAGGTCAAAGAGCATTGCTTCAGTAAAAGCTCGGTGGAGGGGTCATCCGGTCGAGGAGGCGATTCGGGAGATCGAACATGAAGTGCGCAACCGATTCTCATGTTTTCACCACTTTGGGTATGTCTCTATACTCGTTCGAGGACGAATGTTTGTTTTAAGAGGGGGAGGATGTAACGATCCGGCCAGTCGTTTTGAGAGTGTTAGCCCTGGACCCCTAATTATTGCTCTTTCTATTTCATGTTGTGGTTGCGTAACTTGGCGGGAGGATTTGTTTTAGTTTTGGAGTAAAATGTGACACATAGTCCCTAAAATGGAAATTTAAGTCGTAGAAATGACTGTAGTTTGAATTTAGGAGCGTGTTTGGGTGTTGAATTGGAGGTCCGTAGGTCATTTTAGCGTTAATAGGCGAAAGTTGGAAAATTGGTGTAATTTGGGAAAAGTTTGACTGGGATTGGACTTTTTGATATCGGGGTCGGATTCCGTTTCCGGAAGTTGGAGTAGATCTGTAATGTCTTATGACTTGTGTGCAAAATTTGAAATCAATCAAACTTGAATTAATAGGTTTTGGTGTCGAATGTAGAAGTTGGAGGTTTTAAAGTTCCTTAGGCTTGAATCAGTGTGCTATTGGTGTTTTTAGCATTTTTTGATGTGATTTAAAGGCACAACTAAGTTCGTATGATGTTTTAGAACTTTTTGGTTTGGTTGAGGTCCTGGGAGCCTCGAGTGGATTCCGGACGGTTAACGAATCAAATTTGGACTTGTGAGATTGGCTGAGGGCACCAGCTCTAGTGTAATCGCAGCTGTGCAAGATTGACTACAGGTGCGAGCCCGCAGAAGCGGCACGTTGATTGCACAAGCGGGCTAGCGTAGTGTCGACAGAGGTCGCAGATGCGAAGAAAGTTCCGCATCTGCGAGATCTCGCAGTCGCGAAGGAGGCAATACAGAAGCGGAAGGGACCTGCATGGGGGCTCCGCATAAGCGGTCTTCGTCTCGCAGAAACGAGTCCACTGAAGCGGATTTAGGACCACAGAAGCGGAAGTTCCGCAGATGCGGAAGAGTTGACCACAAGAGCGAGACTGCAGATGTGGGTATGTTGTCGCTTCTCTGACGCCGCAGATGCGGCTAAGTGTCTGCAGAAGCGGAAATGTTGGACAAAATATTTAAGTACAAGGGTTCGCTATTTTTTTCCTCATTTAAAACATATTGAGCTCGGGTTTTGGCAATTCTTGAGAGAATTTTTGAGGGATTTCTTGAGGTAAGTCTCTTGCACTTATTTTTGATCAATAACCTTGTTTTCCCATTGATTTTCCCACCTATATTGTGTGTGTTAAAGGTGGAATTTGGGAGTTTGAGGCTAGGGATTTGGAGAGTTAAATTTGGGGATTTGAGTGGTGACTTTGTGTCAGATTTTGGTAATTTTGGTATGAGTGAACTCAATATCGAATGAGTGTTTGTATTTTTTGACTTTTACCCAATTCCGTGAAGTGGGCCTGGTTCAACTTTTTGGGGCGATTTTTTGATTCTTTTGCTAAAGTCATGGATTTATGATTTAAATTAGTTTCTTGTATTCGTATTCATGTTATGTAATTGATTTTCGCTAGATTTGGGTCATACGGAGTAGGAAAATCGAGGGAAAATCATCCTTATCGATTGATTGAGCGAGTTTTGTGGTAAGTGAATTATCTAACCTTGTGGGGGGAAATCCCCTTAGGATTTTGGTACTGTTGTAACAATTTGTGATATGTGAGCGCCGTATACGCGAGGTGACGAGTGCATATACGGGCTAATTGTGGAAATTTCGGTTCTTGATGAGTAGATTTCTTTTAAATTCCTTAATCGAGTTGCATTAGCATGTGTAACTGTCATGTTTAGCCTAGTATCGCATGTCTACGTGTCTAAACCTTACTTGAAATTTGTGCAACGTGCTTAGTTGAATTACCTGTTTCCTTAATTATTTTATTTAGTTTTTAACTGTAGGATTCCTTGCCGTAAATTCGTGGTTCCATAATTTATGAATTGCATATTTATTTCGGGACTACGAGACGATACCTCGGGAGATCCCCCTGCTTGCAAATTTACTTTGGGATTACGAGGTGATACCTCGGGAGATCCCCTTGCTTGCATACTTACTTTGGGATTACGAGGCGATATTTCGGGTGATCCCCTTGTTTTGCATATTTACTTCGGGACTACGAGGCGGTACCTTGGGAGATCCTCCTGTCTTGCATATTTACTTTGGGACTACGAGGGGGTACCTCGGGAGATCCCCTTGTTGAGCATTTACTTTCGGGTTACGAGGCGATACATCGGGAGTGCCCCTATTGTTTACCTATATTTTTTGTGTTGTTATTTTCTGAAACTTCTCGTTGTTTAAATTCTCAGTCATTTCAAAATATTATTATATCTTCTGCCTTGCTTATCTTTTAAACCAGTAGGGCCCTGACCTGACCTCTTCACTACTCTATCGAGGTTAGGCTTGACACTTACTGGGTACCGTTGTGGTGTACTTATAATATACTTCTGCACATATTTTTATGCAGATCTAAGTTCTTCCCACCAGACCAGATACCGGTGAGTTGGACCGCATATGGAAACTTCAAGGTATATCTGCCAGTGTCCGCAGACCTCAGAGTCCCCCTCTATTTTTATTATGTTGCTATGCTTACTCTCCTTAGACTCTGATGTATAGAGACACTTAGTATTTTCTGTTAGAAGCTTGTGACTTATTTTCTACAGGGTTTTGGGAGTTGTAATTATTTGAATCGCAGTTTCTATTTATATATCTTGTGTTGAGATTTGAGTTCATTTTTATATTAAGTTATTCCGCAAATTGCTAGGCTTACCTACTCTTAAAGACTAGGTGCCATCATGACATCCCATTAAGGGAAATTGGGGTCGTGACAGTTACTTGGTGGCTAAGCCACTTTTTCCCTATAAATAGAGGTATTCTATTCCATTGTAATTCATCCCAAATTAATAAGAATTCTCTCTCTCTCTCTCTACTTTTCACTACAATACTCTTTTTTTCTTTTATTGTTTCTGTTACGACCCAAAATTAACCCGTCGTGAAGGCGCCTACCATAGTACTAGGCAAGCCGACTACGCAGACATTTCCAACACATAAAATCTTTGAAAAATACGAAAATAGTTTAATTAAAGGAAAGTTTTTTAAAAGCAGGATAGGAAGTCATAACTCAATACATATTCTCTCCCAAAACCGAGGTGTCACCGAGTACATGAGCATCTACATAATGATATAGTCTGGTACATCGTCTAGAAATAAAACAAAAAAATGAAAGGTAAGGGAGGAGAGTCAAGGTCTGCAAACCCCAAGCAGCTACCTCGATAATCTCCGAAGGTCCGGACTCCACAACTCAGCAACCGCCTTGACCGGAGGCACCTGGATCTGCACATGAGGTGCAGGGTGTAGCGTGAGTACAATCAACCCAATAAATAACAAAACTAACTACTGGACGGAAAGTAGTGACGAGCTAGGCAGGAATAGTTCAATACAGAATTAACAGTACAGAAATATAGGCATGTGTTCAAGTTCAATAGATAAACTCAATACGGGTAAAATAGATCAACTCTGAATAATATGAGGGATATGACATTTGTATATCTACATGCCACTTTACATGTTGTATGTAGCACACTACAATGGAAGCCTCGCGTACTCACACTCTCAGAGTACTCAATCACTAAATACAGTACGGGGCAGGTCTAGCCCAGGGAAGATCCATCCCTCAATCTAAATGTATAGGGCAACTCTATGCCCAGGGAACTCCATCCCAAATGTGAATATATAGGGCAACTCCATGCCTAGGGAACTCCATCGCAAATATAATATCCACTATGCTAACTATGGAGGTGCAGACTCTGGAGGGGCTCCTTCAGCCCAAGCGCTATATAAGCCAGATCGGCCGAAAACCAATCCGTCGTGATGGCGCCTATCATAGTACTTGGCAAGTCAACTACACATACATTTCCAACACTTTAAATCTTTGAAAAATATGAAAACAGTTTAACTAAAGGGAAATTTTTCAAAGCAGGATAGGAAGTCATAACTTAATACATATTCTCTCCCAAAACTGAGGTGTCACCGAGTACATGAGCATCTACATAATGATATAGTCTGGTACACTGTGGCGAAAATAAAACAAAAAAATGAAAGATAAGGGAGGAGAGTCAAGGTCTATGAACGCCAAGCAGCTACCTCGATAATCTCAGAAGGTCCAGACTCTGCAACTCAGCAACTGTCATGACCGGAAGCACCTGGATTTGCACACGAGAGGCAGGGTATAGCGTGAGTACAACCAACTTAGTAAGTAACAAGACTAACTATTGGACTGAAAGTAGTGATGAGCTAAGTTAGAACAATCTAGTATAGAATTAACAGTACAGAAATGTAGGCATGTTTTCAAGTTCAACAGATAAACTTAATACATGTAAAATAGATCAACTATGAATAATATGAGGGATATGAAAATTCTATATCTACATGCCACTGTACATGCTGTATGTAGTACACTACAATGGAAGCCTCGCGTACTCACACTCTCAGAGTACTCAATCACTCAATACAGTACGGGGCAGGTCTAGCCTAGGGAAGATCCATCCCTCAATAAAAATGTATAGGGTAACTCCATCCCAAGTGTGAATATATAGGACAACTCCGTACCCAGGGAACTCCATCCCAAATATAATATCCACTGCGCTCACTGTGGGGGTGCAGACTCCGGAGGGGCTCCTTCAGCCCAAGCGCTATATAAGCCAGATCCAGGCATAAATAAATAAAAACATGTTGCGGCATGCAGCCCGATCCATAAATATTACTCACAATCAAGCCCTCGGCCTCACTCAGTCATCAATCTCTCCAGTCTCTCGGGCTCACAATGTTATGAAACTAGCCCAAAATGACGATATGATGTATTAAACTATAACAACAGAGACTGATATAATTTGATAGTAGAAATGACCTCATAGTTGGTCTAATAACTAGTCCAACTTCCTTGTATCTGAAAGCGATGACAGGATGTTAGGTCTAGTAAGGAGACTTTTGGATAATTTACTTCCACGAATAGACTGTTAGGCTAAGAAGAATAGGTTGGGATGGATCCCACCTTTGAAAGAGTGGTTTTGTTCTGTCAATTCAGCTTATCGAGTTATCAAGCTGAACTGCCTTCTGTAAGGAGCTTGAATCATTCGTTTACTCTAAGTCTTATTACCGACACGATGGATTGCTATTTGAAAACACTTTCAATACAAAAAGAGCTCCTTCCGGCTATACTCTAGTTGGACAGTCTTAGTTCAGTTTGAGAAGTCATGGGTCCTAATAATACCAGCATTTGCCTAAGCATGATTTTTAACATGAGTTACAGCTCAGTTTCTCTAACACATGAAAAATACATGGAAAATACAAGTTAATTGACTACTCAGGTCTACGGAGTCAACTGAGTCTTAATTTTTACGGTGCACGCCCACACGCCTGTCACCTAGCATATGCGTCACCTTCAAAAAAATCACATAACACGTATAATCAGGGTTCATACCCTCATAACCAAGATTAGAACTGTTACTTACCTCAAGCTGTGCAAATCCCTACTCCGACAAGCCCTTGCCTCGCGAAACGACCTCAAAATGCCTCGAATCTAGTCACAAACAGTTCAATACAATCAACACGAGCTAAAGGAATTAATTCCATAAGAAAATACTAAGCTCTTAAATCAAAAGTCAAAAAGTCAACTCAAAAGTCGGCCCCTGGTCTCGCATCTCGGTATCTGATAAAAGTCATAAAATCCGGAAGCCCATTCCTCCACAAGTCCAACCATACTAATTTACCAAAATCCAACACCAGATCGACACCCAAAACCCCAATTTAAACTCTCTACGTCCCTAGCTTCAAACCCTCAAATTACACCTTACAACCAGCCAATCTAGGTGGGAAAATCAATGGGGAATATAACTATAGAGCGAATTAAACCACAAGTGAATTACCTCAAGAATCCCTTTAAAGTCCCTCTCAAAATCGCCTAATCCCGAGCTTGGAATGTTCAAAAATGAAGAAAATCTTGGAACTCTCGTTTTTAATACATAGCCTAGTCTTTTCGCGTATGCGGTTTACTTAACTGCACTTGTGGTTCCGCTTTTGTGGAAAATCCTCCGCTTGTGCGGAAATGCCCCAACGCTTCCTTCGCTTCTGCGGTACTACCTCCGCATCTGCACAATTGCAGGTGCAGAATTTCCATCGCACCTGTGCAAGCTCCCTCATTGGCCAACTCGCGCTCATGACGCCACATCTGTGACCACGCAGGTGCAGAAACTGCCTCGCACTTGCGACCACTGCATACCGTCCTAGGTCACTTCTGCGCTTCCCAGCCTGCACCTGCGACCAAAGCTGCGCAGGTGTGATTACACCAGAAGGCTTCAGCTACAACACCCTTTTTAACTCCAAACTTGATCCGGTAATCACCCGAACTCCACCCCAGGCCCCCGGAACCTCAACCAAATATACTAACAAGTCCTAAAACACCATACGAACTTAGTTGAGCCTTCAAATCACATCAAACAATGCTAAAACCACGTATCAGACCCCAATTCAAGCATATTGAAACTAAGGAATTCCAACTTCTACAAACGATGCTGAAACCTATCAAATTATGTCCGATTGAACTCAAATTTTGCACACAAGTCACAAATGATACCACAAACCTATTCCAACTCCCAGAAACCCAATCCGAGCCCTGTAACCATAAGGTCCACTCTTGGTCAAACTTCTAAATTTCCAACTTTCGTCATTTCAAGCCTAATTCAACTACGGACATCCAAACCACAATTCGGACACACTCCTAAGTCCAAGATCACCCAACGGAGCTAACGGAACCAACAAAACTCTATTTTGGAGTCGTTTACACACAAGTAAATATTTGGTCAACCATTTTAACTTAAGCTTTCAACCTTAAGACTAGGTGTCTCAATTCATTTCGAAACCTCTCGGACCTGAACCAACTACTCCGGCAAGTAACATAGTAGCTATAAGCATAAAATGAGCAGTAAATGGGGAACGGGGCTGCAACTCTCAAAACGACCGGTGGGATCGTTACATCCTCCCCCTCTTAAACAAATTTTCGTCCTCGAATGGGTCTAGAAATATACATGGTGTCTCAAATAGGCATGGATACCTACTCCGCATCTCCCGCTCGGTCTCTATAGTAGCCTCCTCAACTGGCTGACCTCTCTATTGTACTTTCACTAAAGCTATGTCCTTTGACCTCAACTTCCGAACCTGCAGATCCAAAATAGCCACCGGCTCCACATCATAAGTCAAATCACCATTCAACTGAACCGTGCTGAAATCCAAAACATGAGACGGATCACTGAATTATTTTTGGAGCATCGAAACATGAAATACTGGATGCACGCTCGACAGACTAGGTGGCAAGGCAAGCTTGTAAGCCACCTCTCCAATCCTCTAAAGCACCTCAAACGGCCCAATATACTGAGGGCTCAACTTGCCCTGCTTTCCGAACCTCATCACCCCCTTCATGGGTGAAACCTTGAGCAGTACCTTCTCCCCAACCATGTAAGCAACATCCCAAACCTTCCTGGGGGTTAACTTTTCTGTCTAGACTAAGCCGTGCACAGCCGAGCCTGAATCAATTTAACCTTGTCCAAAGCATCCTGAACTAAGTCAGTACCCAATAGCCTAGCCTCCCTTGGCTCAAACCAACCCACCAAAGATCGACACCGTCTCCCATACAAAACCTCATACGAATCCATCTCAATGCTCGACTGGTAGCTGATGTTGTAGGCAAACTCCGCGAGTGACAGAAACAGATCCCAAGAACCCTCGAAATCAATGACACAAGCGCGTATCATGTCTTCCAATATATGAATAGTGCGCTCTGACTATCCGTCCGTCTGAGGGTGAAATGTTGAACTCAACTCAACTTGGGTCCCAACTCTCACTGCACGGCTCTACAAGACTGCGATGTAAAATGCGTGTCCCGATCTGAAATAATAGACACTGGCACACCATGAAAGCGAATAATCTCGCGGATGTAAATCTCCGCCAACCGCTCTGAAGAATAAGTAGTCCCAATTGGAATCAAGTGCGCGGACTTGGTCAGTCGATCCACAATCACCCAAATAGCATCAAACTTCCTCGAAGTCCGTGGAAGCCCAACTATAAAATCGATGGTGATACGATCCCATTTCCACTTCAGAGTCTCAAGCCTCTAAAGCAATCCGCCGGGTCTCTAATGCTCATATTTCACCTGCTGACAGTTTAGGCACCAAGCTACAAACTCCACTATGTCCTTCTTCATTATCCTCCACCACTAATGCTACTGCAAATCTTGGTACATCTTCGCGGTACGCAGATGAATGGAATACCGCGAACTGTGGGCCTTCTCAAGAATCAACTCATGTAGCCCATCTATATTAGGCACACAAATCCGGCCCTGCATCCTCAACACCCCCATCATCCCCGAAAGTAACATCTTTGGCATCACCGTGCTGAACCGTTTCCTTAAAGAAAAGCAAATGGGGATCATCATACCGGCGCTCTCTGATGCGACCAAATAAGGAAGACCGAGAAACTACACAAGGTAGAACCCAACTGGGCTCTGAAACATCTAATCTCATGAACTAGTTGGCCAAGGCCCGAACATCAACTGCAAGAGGTCTCTTACTAACAGGAATGGGTGCAAGGCAACCCATACTCACCGCCTTTCCACTCAAGGCATCGGCCACCACAATGGCTTTTCCAGGGTGATACAGAATGGTAATATCATAGTCCTTTAACAGCTCCAACCATCTTCGCTGCCTCAAATTTAGATCCTTTTGTTTGAACATGTGCTGGAGACTTTGATGATCTGTAAGTACCTCACAAGACACACCATAGAGATAGTGCCTCCAAATCTTTAATGCATGAACGATGGAAACCAACTCCAAATCATGAACAAGGTAGTTCTTCTCATGGGGCTTCAACTGACATGAAGCAAAAGAAATCACTCTACCTCCCTGCATCAAGACACACCTAATACCAATCCGAGAAGCGTCACAATCACTGTATAAGAACTAAAAGCTGAAGGTAGGACTAGAACTAGAGTTGTGGTCAAGGTAGTCCTGAGCTTCTGAAATCTCTGCTCACACTCATCTGACCACCTGAAAGGAGCACCCTTCTGGGTCAATTTGATCAAAAGAGATGCAATAGAAGAGAAACCCTCCATAAAGCAATGATAATTACTGGCCAAGCCAAGGAAGCTCTGAATCTCCGTAGTCGAGGATGGTCTGGGCCAACTCTAAACTGCCTCTATCTTCTTCGGATCCACCTTAATCCCCTCACTAGACACCACGTGCCCCAATAATGCCACCGAACTAAGCCAAAAATCACACTTGGAGAACTTGGCATAAAGCTTCTCCTCCCTCAGCCGCTGCAACACAATCCTCAAATGCTGGGGATGCTCCTCCTTGCTACGAGAGTACACTAGGATATCATCAATGAATACTATGACAAACGAGTCGAGATAAGGCTGAAATACACTATTCATCAAATGCATGAATGCCATTGGGGCATTGGTCAGCCCAAAAGATGTCACAAGGAAATCATAATGACCATAACGGGTCCTGAATGCTGTCTTTAGAATATCCAAGTCCCGAATCTTCAACTGGTGATACCCCGATCTCAAAAATCAATCTTAGAGAACACCCTCGCTCTCTGAAATTGGTCAAATAGATCATCAATGCGTGGCAAATGATACTTGTTCTTGATTGTAACTTTGTTCAACTACATACAGTCGATGCACATCCGCATAGTACCATCCTTCTTATTCACAAACAAAAATGGTGCACCCCAAGGCGACACACTAGGCCTAATAAAATCCTTATCAAGAAGTTCCTGAAGCTACTCTTTCAATTCCTTCAGCTCAGCTGGTGCCATACGATACGGAGGAGTAGAAATGGGTTGAGTGCCCGGTACCAAGTCAATGCCAAAGTCGGTATCCCTGTCGGGCGGCATGCCCGGCAAGTCTGCAGGAAACACATTCGGAAAATCTCTCACCACCGGAGCAGAATCAATAGTAGGAGTATCAGCACCCACATCCCTCACAAAGGCCAAATAAGACAGACACCCCTTCAAACCATTCATTGGGCCTTCAAATATGAAATCACTCTGCTGGGAACATAGTCTAGAGAACCTTTACACTCGATCCTTGGAAACCCCGGCATCGCCAACATCACGGTCTTAGTGTGACAATCCAGAATAGCATGACATGGAGACAACCAATCCATACCCAAGATCACGTCGAAATTAACCATACTAAGCAATAAGAGATCAACTCTAGTCTTCAATCCCCCAATAGTCACTACACATGATCGATATACACGGTCCACAATAATAGTATCGCCCAACGGCGTAGATACATAAACAGATGAGACTAAGGACTCACGGGGCATATCCATATAACTAGCAAAATACGATGATACATACGAATACATGGAATCAGGGTTAAATAATACAGAAGCATCTCTGTGGCATACTGAGACATTACTTGTTTATCATTGTGTTTGAAGCAACGACATTTGGTCTGGCAGGAAGAGCATAGAATCGGGCCTGGCCGCCACCTGATCGGCCTCCCCCTAGGGTGACCCCTAGCTGCTTGAGCCCCACCCCGAGCTGGCTGGGCGGGTGGTGAAGTAACTGGTGCTGAAGTCGTAGTCTGACTCCTCTACTGAGCTGGACCTCCCGAAAGGCAGGGGCAATATCTCTTTATGTGACCCAAATCTCCATACTCTAAACAAACCCTCTTGGACAATATCGGCAAGTACTAAGGCATACCCCGAGAACTAGAATAACTATCAAAAGAACATGGTACAGATGAACCCTGGGCTGATAGTACACGAAATGAACTCTGAGCTGGAAGAGCATTAAGAGATGACTTACCCGGATGGCCACTGTCACTCCTCCTTTTTTCGGGGCGAGCTTTACCAAACCCTTTTGTTGGATAAAAAGGCCTAATAAAACTCAAAAAGGGGTTTCCCATTTTGAAAGTGACAAAAGATAGGATTAATCAAGAAAAATTTAGAGTCGCCACCTGACAGTTACCGGTGTGCCAGGTCACCAATTTTAGAACTTAGGCTTAAAGCCAAGTTCATACCAGGGATTTGGGTAAGGAGGTTCATTTGACTCGGGGAGAAGGTGTTAGGCATTCCCCGGATCCTGTGAAAGTCACGGTTGCGTACTCGATTTAGTTGGCTTTTAATACATTTGGATTGAGATAAAAAAAATACACAGGAAGTTTGAGGTCATTCCCACCTAATAAAGAAAGAAAACAGAACTAAAATACTACGAGTTTTACTTTTGGTCTTCACATACAAATACCTCGGGGCATTCCCCGGAATGTCAAATACATAAGTCCTTCGGGGCATTCCCCGGATAAATTTGACTAGGGAATGACCTCTCACCTCAAAATTAACTAACATCTTAGCATTGCCTACCCAAGTGTGGTCGGCCTAAACATGCTACTAGCGAGCGATGTAATAAAAATAAGAAAATGAGATCTAAAATAAAGAAAAGAAAAGTTCAGTTCAGGGCCTTGTTCTTTTATTGTTCATTTCAAGTATTTTGCCAAACCCAGTCCAAAAAGCCCCAAAAGACAAGAAAAAGGCAAAATGTCACCGCAAATGCGGATATGCTATCGCAAATCCCACATGCGAATCGCATGTTGCACACAGATCGCAGATCAGAACAAAGTTCTGGACAAAAACGATGTCGAAAATGCGACCCTATATGCGATCGCATAGTGTGTTTGTGAGTCGCAGATTGCACGAGGAGATCGCAAACCAGAACAGAATCCTGGGCAAGATTCAGTGTAAGGAATGCGATTTTATCTGCGATCGCGAAACGTGTTTGCGAACCGCAAAACACGAATGCGGTGAGTGACTTAAACCAAGGTTACGATCTGCGATTGTTATGTCAAAAATGCGAACCACATATCGATTATGCGGTCGCATATCCAACGTCCAAAGGCAGATTGGTCCGATTTTGAGACTGATTCATGCTATACAACTCTCATCTCACAAGCTCAGGAAAACGAAAAATGAAACTTTCAACAGTCAAAACACACGAAATAAAATGCAAACAACAAACCAATACCATCCCTCAAGCGACAAAACAGATTCATAACATGATAACCACAGAAGTATTAAATGATGAAGCAAAACCATCAAAAATAACACAAAAAAAAAAACGAAATTAAACGAGAATCAAAAGTGAACTTGAGTGAGAGTTTGTAATTACCTTTTGCCAAAAGTCACTTCCAACAAATACAACGATGTGAGATCAAAACGAAAATCAGTTCCGCAGCAGGGACCACGAACCACTGAACCCGACCTCAATGAACTTCGAGCAGAAGTTCAACTCAACAACTGGAGATTTCCTTTAAACTCTGGTTTTTGCAATCGACATTGAAATTGAAAGGATGAAACAAAAAAGAGTAAAAGAGATATATTCTTTTTATGTTTTTTGTGGTTTTGTGGATCTTTTTTTTAAGAACTAAAGCAAAAGAGAAGCGTGAAGTTTTCTATATCTCCCCAAAAAATTGAAATCCCCTTTTTCGAAACCCTCCCCCTTTTGTTCTCCAAGGAAATCAAACTCTTCTAGAGGAATCCCCCCTAAATCCGTTAGTAATCAATGAAATCAGTGGGGGAGGTCGTGTGTGTATATTGCGTGAAGGGTGAGAATATCTTCTTGTGTCAGAATCCGTTATCGTGCGTGGCAGAGAGAGAGGGTTGGGTCATTGGTGGGATTGGGCTATTGGGCTGCTGAAGTTGGACTTGTATTTGGGCTCCAATATAAGATTGGGCCAAAAACAGAACTGAAAAATCTGTTTTAAGTGCCCAAAAATGCAGGACTTTTGATTGAATTAAAAATATTATCAAAGATAAGAGCTTGGGACTATTTTTTGGTATTTTCAATTTCATACCTAAAACAGAATCAAAATAATAAAGGGAATTCTTACAGAAATAAGCTCCAATAATTATTTTAAAAGTACTATGACTATTAGAGGTGATTCTGATGCGTGGGTCAAAAATTACATATCTACAGCTGCCCCTCTTTGACAAGAAACACGGAGTGTTTTCCGAAAAAGAACAACAAGACATGTTTTGACCCGACCTCTACTTGGGGAAACCAAAATTGAAGGAAAGAGAATGTGACCGAGCCCTGGTATTTGAGCTGCCTACATATCCCTGGTTACAAAGGAATCAGGCCACGTGTAATTCGTAAGTGAGAAGGGCAATGGAGTACCGAGGTAGGGAGTCGAGTGAAGCGCCGTCGAGGTTCCGGTCTGCGATTCCTGCCATTAAATCAAAAATAAAAGGAAAAATTACAGCATAAGCGAAAGAAAAATACAAGATCCTATTCACTTCTTGTCTTGAATCTTCTTTGAACTTCTACTTGACCTTTAATATAGAATTGGAAAAGATGGACCCTGTTTTTCAGGCGGGCTCCTGATGCTTCTTGTGAATTTGAAGTAACTCTTAAACGGATTCCCTCGTTTTCCAGGTGGGTGCCTGATTTCCGAAACTTGAAAGCATTCCCTCGTTATCCAGGTGGGCGCCTGATTGCTAAAAACTTGAATGTATACCCTTGTTATCTAGGTGGGCGCCTGATTGCTAAAAACTTAAATGTATTCCCTCGTTATCCAGGTGGGCGCCTGATTGCTAAAACTTGAATGTATTCCCTCGTTATCCAGGTGGGCGCCTGATTGCTAAAACTTGAATGTATTCCCTCGTTATCCAAGTAGGTGCCTGATGTTACAATAAAGCAAACAAAACAAAAAAAACTTTTTTGCCCCAGTTTGGAACCTGGGCATATTTGCGGGATTAATTGAATTATGTTATCTAAAAACTTGTAAGAATTTAAAAGCTAAATCCTTTATCCAAGAGGGCCCTAAAAATTCAAAAACTAAATCTCATTATCCAGGAGGGTCCTGAGAAACTTTTAAAGCTAAGTCCCATTATCCAGGAGGGTCCTGAGAAAGTTTAAATAAATTCCATTATCCAGGAGGGTCCTGAAGAATTTAAAAGCTAAATCTCATTATCCAGGAGGGTCCTGAAAAATTTAAAACTAAATCCCATTATCTAGGAGGGTCCTGAGAAATTTTAAAACTAAGTCCCATTTTCTAGGAGGGTCCTGAGAAAGTTTAAATAAATCTCATTATCCAAGAGGGTCCTGAAGAATTTAAAAGTTAAATCCCATTATCCAGGAGGGTCCTAAAAAATTTAAAACTAAATCCCATTATCCAGGAGGGTCATGAAAATTTAGAAACTAAATCCCATTATCCAGGAGGGTCCTGAAGAATTTTAGAACTAATTCCCATTATACAGGAGAGTCCAGATAAATTTAAAACTAAATCCCATTATTCAGGAGGTCCTGAAAAGCCGAAAATGAATTTACCTGAGCCATGCTCTCCGCTTGGGGAATTCTTGAATAGAAACTTTTGCCTCCCGAGCCATGTCTTCTTCACAAGAGGGCTTTGTGGATTGACAAATTTTCATGCTTCCAGTTTCAGATAAATAAAATCTTGTTAGTTTGAAAAATGTGGTGGTTAGTTTGTGGCGTCATTGCTGGGGGTCTGCTTCTGCTGACGGCCATGCTTCATCCTGATCAGCTGCTTTGAGCGAGCAAAGAGTTGTTTGACCTTTAATTGGGATCAGATCGTACAATTTCTTAATGATCCGAATCTCTTACCCTTGCATGTTGCATTGCATTTTCATTCTGGATGTTGCTGCGTCCTTGTATTTTCTCAAAACTCAAGAATCACCTTATTGCCTAAACTTCGGTTATCTGCATACCGCTCATTCTAAATTATGTCCCTTGTGATATGCTTGGCCGAGTTTAGCTTTGTGCAATTTAGAAGCTGGTGGTAAGCTTTGAAATCATTTTCTGCTTATTCAGCATGGGCTAATTCGAAGGAAACTCATGAAAACAGACTCAAAAAGTAAAGTGTAATGATTTTGGACAAAAGGAACAAAAGGAAATTTTGAACACATATGATTATATGAGGGAAATTTTAGAGAAGGAAGACTTATCTGGGGAAGCGGCCGACTCCAATGATCATGATATGCAATTCGGATTGATCAGCCTAATCCGTCCAGCCAATCATATTCAGCTTCAATGGCATGAGTGCATACCTCGGGGACCGACCTTTCACTGATCT
This sequence comes from Nicotiana obtusifolia, assembly GCA_002018475.1. NCBI lineage: Eukaryota > Viridiplantae > Streptophyta > Magnoliopsida > Solanales > Solanaceae > Nicotiana > Nicotiana obtusifolia. Next base: position 35,862 of record MCJB01019138.1, on the reverse strand, counting down.
CATTTCTCTTGTTGGTTTATCTTTCAACTCACCATCGCCTTATAGTGCCCGTGAGGGTTTTCACCAATAAGACTCTCTCATTTTTACTTTTCTCTCATCTCACGAATGGAGTGTTGCCCCCTGATGCAAATCATGTGTTTATCTTGCTTGACCCGGCACCCTCAAAGATTGATCATAAGGTCTTTCTTTGGACCGTAATGTAGGCTTTTGGACAGGGTTAGAAAGAAAAGGTGGCATGAAGGCTCAAAATAATCCAACATGAAATAGGGATGAAATTACAACTTTTGAAATCATATCTTTTCAAATTCAAAAACTTTTGCCCCAGTTTCTTTGGGGTCTGCGGGGATTTGTCATTTTTATTTTGATGAGACCGAACCATAAGACTGCCTACGTATCCTTAAAAGGAATCAGGTCATACGTAGTTCAAACATTTTCCCTGTTTGTTTGTTTCTTTCCCGTTTTTCTTCTTCTTTTTTTTCTCTTCTTTTTTTTCTTTTTTTTTCTTCTTTTTTTTCTTCTTTCTTTTTCGTTTTTTTTCTTTCTTCTTCTTTTGTTTTTTTTTCTCTTTTTTTATTTCTTTCTTTTCTTTTCTCTCTTTTCTTCTTCTTCTTTTTCTTATTTCTGCTACTGATTCCAAAGGAGGGATATGAAAGAAAATAAATAAGGCTCAAAAGGGAAGCGAAGGATGAAAGTGCTTGGGTAGCAGAATAAAATGCCTTCGTCATTTCAACTTCGAGCATGCCAAGTACAAAATACAATTGAAGATGAGCAAAGAAATCATACGTAGTACCTCTTAACGGCATCAGAATTGATGGCCATATCTGCACATTTGCCTTCCATGTCTGTTAAATGTAGGGCACCATTGGGCAACACTCTGGACACAACGAAGGGTCCCTGCCAGTTTGGGGCGAATTTGCCTTTGGCTTCCGCCTGGTGGGGAAGAATACGTTTCAATACCATCTGGCCCTCTTCAAATCTCTGAGGGTGCACCTTTTTGTTGTATGCTCTGGCCATTCTTTTCTGATACAATTGACCATGACATTCTGCAGCCAATCTTTTCTCATCAATCAGACTCAACTGCTCGAGCCGGGTTTTAACCCACTTGTTATCATCGATTTCGGCCTCTACAATGATCCGAAGAGATGGAATCTCAACTTCCGCAAGTATAACAGCCTCAGTTCCGTATACCAGCAGATAAGGAGTTGCACCCACTGAAGTGCAAACAGTAGTGCGATAGCCCAGTAATGCAAAAGGCAACTTTTCATGCCATTGCTGAGAACTCTGAACCATCTTACGAAGTATCTTCTTTATGTTCTTGTTTGCAGCCTCAACAGCTCCATTTGCCTTGGGGCGATACGGAGTGGAATTTCAATGCATAATCTTGAACTGTTGGCATACCTCTTTCATCAAATGGCTGTTGAGATTAGCAGCATTATCTGTGATAATCACCTTGGGAATTCCGAACCGACAAATGATGTTTGAATGAACAAAACCCACTACTGCCTTTTTGGTTACGGACTTGAAAGTTACAGCTTCGACCCACTTGGTAAAGTAATCAATGGCCACCAGAATAAATCTATGCACGTTTGATGCTGCCGGCTCGATTGGCCCAATAACATCCATGCCCCAAGCAACAAGGGGCCAGGGTGCAGACACTGTGTGTAACTCAGATGGAGGAGAATGAATCAAATCACCGTGTACCTGGCATTGATGACATTTGCGAACAAAACTGATAAAATCCCGTTCCATGTGAGCCAATAATAACCTGCTCGAAGTATCTTCTTTGCCAATACATGCCCATTCATATGTGGACCGCAAACTCCAAAATGTACTTCGGCCATGATAAATGAAGACTCTTTAGCATCTATGCACCTCAGCAATCCTAAATCCAGAGTTCTCTTGTACAAGATTCCTCCGTTCAAGAAAAATCCACTGGCCAGACGTTGAATGGTTCTCTTTTGGTCACTTGAAGCATATACCGGATATACCCTGACCTGATGTATTCCTTGATATCATGGAACCAAGGCTCGCCGTCGATTTCCTCTTCCACCACATTACAATAGGCATGTTGTTCACGAACTTGGATATGTATAGGGTCGACATAAACCTTGTCTGGATGATGTAACATTGACGCTAGGGTGGCTAAAGCATCAGCAATCTCATTATGAATCCTGGAAATATGTCTAAATTCAACTGACCTGAAGCGTTGACAAAGATCATGCAAGTACTGTCGGTAAGGTATGAGCTTCAAATCTCGAGTTTCCCATTCTCCTTGAATCTGGTGGACCAAAAGATCTGAGTCTCCCAGAACAAGTATCTCCTGGACCCCCATGTCTATAGCTAACCTTAAACCCAGAATGCATGCTTCGTACTCAGCCATGTTGTTGGTGCAATAAAATCGAAGCTGGGCTGTTATAAGGTAGTGTTGCCCTGTTTCAGAGATAAGTACAGCCCCTAATCCGACCCTTTTCATGTTAGCAGCTCCATCAAAGAAAAGTTTCCAACCTGGTTTTTCATCGTGGTCAACCTCGTCAACATACATGACCTCTTCATCAGGAAAGTAAGTCTTCAATGGCCCGTATTCATCATCCACCGGATTCTCGGCTAAGTGGTCGGCTAAAGCTTGGGCTTTCATCGCGGTCCAAGTGACATAGATGATATCAAACTCTGTGAGTAAAATATGCCACTTTGCAAGTCTTCCCGTGGGCATAGGTTTCTGAAAGATGTACTTCAGAGGATCCATGCGAGAAATGAGGTAAGTAGTATGGGACGACAGGTAATGCTTCAACTTTTGTGCCACCCAAGTCAAGGCACAACATGTCCTCTCAAGTGGAGTGTACTTAACCTCATAAGGAGTGAACTTCTTACTAAGATAATAGATTGCTTGCTCCTTCTTTCCTGTGATGTCATGTTGACCCAACACGCAACCAAAAGAGTTGTCCAAGACTGTCAAATAAAGAATTAGGGGTCTTCCCGGCTCCGGTAGTACCAGCACCGGTGGATTCGACAGGTACCTCTTGATTTTATCAAATGCTTCTTGACACTCGTTAGTCCACTTGACTGCAGCATTCTTCTTCAGCATCTTAAAGATGGGCTTACAGGTTGTCGTGAATTGAGCGATAAACCTGCTGATGTAATTTAACCTTCCAAGAAGGCTCATCACCTCTGTTTTGTTCCTTGGCGGTGGTAATTCTTGAATAGCTTTGATCTTTGATAGGTCCAGCTCAATACCGTGTCAACTAACCACGAATCCCAGCAGTTTTCTAGACGGGACACCAAATGTACATTTTGCTGGATTAAGCTTGAGGTTGTACCTGCGGAGCCTTTGGAAGAACTTTCTCAGGTCTTTGACATGGTCAGATTGCTTCTTTGATTTTATGATCACATCATCTACATAAACCTCAATCTCCCTATGTATCATGTCATGAAACATGGTGGTCATCGCCCTCATGTAAATTTTCCCAGCATTCTTCAAACCAAATGGCATTAAGATCTGATGATAACAGTACGTTCCCCATGGTCTTCGTCCATTAAGATCTGATGATATCCCGCGTAACAATCCACAAAAGAACCAATCTCATTCTTGACACAATTATCGATCAGAATGTGAATGTTTGGCAATGAAAAATCATCATTTGGGCTTGCTTTGTTGAGATCAAGGTAGTCAACACAGACCCTGATCTTACCATCCTTCTTTGGTACTGGCACAACATTGGCTAACCAAATGGGATATTGAGTGACCCGAATGACCCTTGCAGTGAGTTGCTTTGTGATTTCTTCTTTCATCTTCATACTCATGTCGGGCTTGAACTTTCGCAACTTTTGCTTGACGGGGGGACATGCTGGATCGGTTGGCAATTTATGGACTACCAGATCAGTGCTCAAACCCGGCATCTCATCATACGACCAGGCAAAGACATCTTTGTACTCAAACAACGCTTTGATTATTTCCTCCTTCACTTGTGGTTCTAGATGCACACTTATCTTAGTTTCCTTAACATCATTCTGGCCCCCTAAATTGATTGCTTCAGTCTCACTCAAATTAGGTTTCGGTTTTTCTTCAAATTGTTTTAGCTCTTTACTGATTTGCTCAAATGTTGCTTCTTCATCATATTCTATTTCATCATCATATTCTACTTCTTGGATTGTTATTTCAGAATTAGATTGGCTTTTAAGACTCGGCTGGAAATTCTTCATGCATGTCATGTCACTGCAACCAGCATAAAAAGAACAAAACTCCTTCCTGGTGGGGAGAGGAATAACTTCCTAATTGCTAAGATTCACGTTCGGGCCAACAAGCTGCACATCTGCTTTACTAGAGCCTTCACCAACCTCTACCATATTGACCTCTTTGAAAAGACTTCGAAACCCCTTGATTATCTCTTCATCAACATTGATCACAGGTTCTGGGATTAAGGAGGTTGGGGGGTTTTCGGCTCTGGTTTGACAAAAGACTTGGAGATGTGTGGGACTGGCTTGGAGAGTGACCATACCTTCTGTTTTGGCTTCTTACACCTTTTCATGTCCTCTTCTGTGGGCATGAATCCCAAACCAAACGTACCATAATTCCCATTGGGGCATATTGGATGCACAATACCTTGCAGAGATGATCCCAGACCCTTGCCCGGCACAAAACCATTCTTCAACATTTCAGTCGCAACCATGACAGATGCAGAGGATAGCTTGGGACCCGAAATGCGTTCTCCTTCGGTGATCTTCTCAATGGACACTGTTTCGAAAGTTTGAAAAACCCGAGGTCCTTTATCATCTTCAGCTTCGACAAACGGAACAATTGTGTCATTGCAAGCTAACAAATCCTCATCACCGTGCACAACTATTTCCTGCCTATCCCATTCGAATTTTACCATTTGGCGTAGAGAGGACGGGACTGCCTTAGCAGCATGTATCCAAGGCCTTCCTAACAACAGATTGTAGGAGACAGCTACATCTAACACCTAGAATTCCATGGTGAACTCAACTGGCCCTATTGACAATTCGAGCATTATGTCTCCAATAGAATCTTTACCTCCTTCGTCAAAGCCTAGAACACATACACTGTTCAAGCGGATCCTTTCGGTGCCAATCTTCAGTTTTTGCAGAGTAGACAAAGGACAAATATTTGCACTAGAGCCATTGTCAACCAAAACCCTCGAAACAACAGAATCTTCGCACTTCACTGTGAGATAAAGAGCTCGGTTGTGTTCTGTACCCTCAATAGGAAGTTTATCATCTGAGAAAGTGATCCTGTTTGCTTCAAAAATCTTGCCAGCTATCTTTTCCAAGTGGTTCACTGTGATCTTATCAGGAACATGTGCCTCATTTAGGATCTTCATCAAGACCTTGTGATGTTCATCTAAGTGTATCAGCAAAGACAAAAGAGAAATCTGAGCCGGTGTTTTCCTCAATTGTTCTATAATGGAATAGTCCTTCCCTTTCATCTTCTTCAAGAACTCCTCAGCCTCTTCTTTGGTAACCGGTCTCATTACTGGCAATTGACCATCTTTGAATGGCTTGGCTTTCCTTAATTCCTCTGGAGCAAAACATCTGCCAGAACGAGACAATCCTCCAGTTCATTTACTTCTTCCTCCACTTCCTTTCCTTTGTATGTCACTATCACTTGCTTGTAATTCCACGGAACAGCCTTGGTATCAACCACCGGCGGTTGGGTTACTAGTTTAATGATGATAGGGGTAATAGGAGCCCCTTTCACAACTAGGACAGGCTTACTTGGAATCCCCGGCACTACCACTTTTGAGCTTTCTGGACTTGCCTCACTATCTTTTGGCATCCCTTTCACGACCAACACTGGTGGTTTCAAATTGAGTGGGCTCGGCTTTTCTGTCACCCCTTCAAATGTCACAGGCTTTGCTTTGGAATCTGGATCTTTAACCAAATTATTTTCACTGGCCCGAATCATCATGACGGACTTATAAGACTTCTTGGGTTCCCCGTCCTTGTAAAGTACTTCAATCATATGTGTTTTTTCATGGGCAGGCAGAGGGTTTTGGTTAATGTTTGGAGTGTTTGGGTTCTGGACTACGATTTGGTTTGTATCAGTGAGTTCTTGGATCGCCCGTTTTAAATGCCAGCACTTCTCTATGTCATGGCTTGGAGCATCAGAGCAATAGGCACATCTTAGGGAATAATCAAGGTTCTTTGGAGGGGGATTTGGTATTTTTGACTCAATTGGCCTTAAGACGTCCAACTGCCTTAACCTTTGGAATAGACTGGCATAGGATTCTCCAAGTGGGTTAAAAGTTTATTTCTGCTGTCGCCTCTCTCTCCTATACTCTGGTCTTGGTCGAAAGTGTGGACCATTGGGGTTTTGGTAAGGTTGTGGAGATAGGTATTCATTTTGTGGAGCTGGGTAGGTATTCTGTGGGACAGGGGCGCGCCATTGTGGATAAGGAGGGGGTTGAGCATATGACTGTGCATGGTGAACAAAATACTGGGGTGGTCTGGCTAGGTCTTGGGGGTTTGGCGGGGAAAAGTAATGTTGATGGGTATTATATGGAACTTGGGTGTAGGTTTGAGATCGGGATCGAGGATGGGTGTATTGGTGAGGTGAACCCCTCTGGCCCTGCCATGATCCGGAGACAACCATAGCGACATCTTCCTTCTTCTTTTTGCCTAACAAACTTCCGGTACCACTTTGGATTGCCTGGGTGGTTGCTTTTATAGCAGAATAACTCATGATCTTACTCGACTTGAGCCCTTCTTCCACCATTTCTCCCATCTTTACCACATCATTGAAAGATTTACCAATGGCTGAGATCAAGTGTCCATAGTAAGAGGGCTCCAAGGCTTGAAGGAAGTACTTAACCATCTCGTCTTCTTCCATCGGAGGATTGACTCGTGCAGCTTGCTCCCTCCATCGGAACCCATATTCTCTAAAGCTTTCACTGGGTTTCTTTTCCATCTTGGTCAGAGATAGGCGGTCTGGAACAATGTTTATATTGTATTGGAAGTGTCGGGCGAAATCCTGGGCCATATCGTCCCAAGTGTACCACCTATTAATGTCCTGAGGGGTGTACCATTCTAAAGCTGTCCCACTCAAACTTTGACTGAAGTAGGCCATTAGTAATTCATCTTTTCCTCCGGCGCCTCTCATTTTACTACAATAACCCCTTAGATGGGCAACAGGATCCCCATGTCAATCATACAAATCGAACTTGGGCATCTTGAACCCGGCAGGCAGTTGGACATCGGGAAACAAACATAAATCCTTATAGGCCACACTCACCTGTTTCCCCAACCTTTGCATATTTCTCAATGATTGCTAGAGACTCTGTAACTTCCTAAACATCTCCTCCTGCTCTGCATTCTTGGGTGGTTTGTCAGTCTCGACATGAGGCTCAAACTGGTGGGTGTAGGAGTAAGGATCTGGGACTTTGAAAGTGGGCTCCGGTGCATGGTAATGGGCATCTGTGGCGGGAAATGCGGGCTCACTAGAGGATCGATGAAGGGTAGTTTGTGATGGGGGTACAAAAATAGGAGCAGATGTTGGAGCAGGGTACGAGGTTGTTTTGACTGCTGGAGCATGAAAAGTTTGGGCTGAAGTGCCGGGATAATTGTGGTAAGGGGTGAAACTGGGTGCGTGTTGTGGGGAAAGATCAATGATATGGGCCATCTGGGATTGAGAGAGTGGTGGAATGGAAGCAAGGTTTTCGGTGTAGTTGGTGGGGAATGAGGGTGGAGGGTGTCCCTTAACCCATGTCTGATACATTTCTGAGATCTGATGTTTCAACCTCCGAACCTCTTTTTGCAATTCCGATTCTGACTCAACAATTTCTCTCGGCGGGTCTATAACTGCAGTGTCTGTTTCTTTGCTAGCCATGACTGTTTGGCGCTTTGATCGGGTGTTGTATGGATGACTAGCCAGGATGCCAACAAACTAACCACCTTCCTGGAAATAGTTAGAGAATAACAGAGGACACAAACACAAAACCAACATGTTAGCATTAGGGCATTTATCAGATAATAATATCACATTACGTGCGATGCACCTAGCAACAAATAATGGTTCTAAAATGGCTCTGAGGATTGCAAGGTCATATGGCATCATCCCGATTTGATTATTTCAATCTTGCCTTCTCTTTCTTTTCTGACACTTTTTACCATTTCGCTCTCTTTTGATGTAAAATAACTTGATAAAAACCCAAAGCAAGTTTCCTGTGTATCATGTTTTTTATGAATCAAACCAAACATGTTTCTTGAAAAAGTGATGGAAAAATAAAATTCGGGATTTTTAATTTAAGACCTTTGATAAGAAGTGCATTAATGGAAGACTAGACACACTTGACCACACTATGACCAGCTTTGAAACTACCTAAAGGCTCGGTACACCTAGACAAGACATGAGAAAATCATAAAACATTTGAATAGGGTAGATCCTCAAACTACTCCTGAATGCAACTATCCTGGTTGGGACGGTCCTAGGCTATCTGCCGTGCTCAAGCTTTGTAACATGCCTCGTAGAGAAACACCAAGGCTAGGAACGAAGACCCTGGCATGTGTCCCTACCTCTTGAAGATCAACCCTAAACAAATATTGCCCATGCTGCTCCACTTTTGCTGCCAATTCCGCTAACTAAGACTTTATCAACTCAAACTTACCCCTGGGATCTTGGTCCAACGTCTCCCCAAAATCATCTGTCTGAACTGCCCGCCCTCTAAGCTGTGCTGGCAATGGGGTACTGACCCCTGATGGGGCGGACTGTAACCAAATCAGGTACTCCTGAGTACACTCGGGCCTGCCAACATCCTTTACTAATGTATCTTTCTTCATCCTCTTTGCATTGTTCCAGTATTGCACGTACTTGATTTCGTCAACTGCCTTTTTGCTAAAATTCATGATGTACCTCTGAAGGTTCAAAGTTGGAGGCTCCTCTTGTCGTCTGCCCAACTGTCGCATTACCCTGACCTCCAATCAGCATCAGGAAAGGCTGCATGAGGCATCCTACCAAGATATCATCTAAAGGTAGCCAAAGGTAAGCCCACAGAACATTCTCGTTTGTCCTCGAACCCAGGAACTCAATCCAAGCTGTGACACCTATTGGGTATGTGAACTTAGGAGACTTCATCCTACGCTTGATGCATATCACCCGATCCCTCAAAGCACGGTCGATGGGGCAAAGTAAGGAAGCTGTATGAAAATGCTCCATCATCCATAATTGTAGCAAAAGGTTACTTCCTTCAAAATACCTGAGACCTCTTCTAACCTCACTCAGGGCTCAGTACAACTCTGCCACGATCATTGGCACCATCGTAACGGTCTTATGTTACTTTTCATGAAATAGTGCCATTACCACCGATTGCAGACGGGTGCTAATGTGCCTCTCATCTAATGGGAAAACCAATAATCCCAACAGGGCGAGGCTGAAAGCTTCGAGGCGACGTCTTTGCCATTTTGCTTTGGTTGTGCAGAATTCATTCCAAAAGACATCAAAACTATCCTGTGGTCCAAATCTAGCAAACAAATAATCCAAAGATATCCAAGACTGCTCAAGGCACTTTAAATGCTTGTTATCTTTTAAACCCAGGTCGTTGAGAAATCTTGTCCTAGAGTGATCCCAGGGAAGTATCATATTCTTGCCTATATAACTTAAACGGGTGAGGCCGGACATTTCTGCCAATGTAGGAGTCATATCACACTCCCCAAATTTGAAAGTTAAGTTTTGCGAGTTCCAGTAGGTCAGCATTGCCTCCACTAAGTGTAGGCGGGGTGTGATATCAAAAAGAGAAGTTAGGGTACCCAATTTATGCATCAACTCATACTGCTCCAACGATGAAAACATGTTCCACCACTTGATCAATTTCTTAGGAATCTTTACCACCATCAGCACTTTGGATCGAAACAGTGGGTCCATACCTGGACGAAGGGAACATGGATAATGACTCGGGATGACACCGCAACATTTCCTAGTGGACAAGTGCTAGACACAACTCGGCTATATTTGCAGGTTAGCCTAAGTGGCTGAAAGTGACTATTAGTGCAAACTTGACAAAGTGGATCCCCCAAACATGAGAAATACTGCACTTGAAGCCTACATGACTCTAATATCCCGACAATCATGGTCTCAAAGAATTATTTTGCGGAAATGGACTATCTTTGCAAAAATGGCCGACATGGCCAAATGTGGCTAGGGATGCAAACCGGACATGGCGAACCTTAGAGTGATTTGACACGGTAACTGAGCTACTTGTGCAAAAATAACCCTATTTTGCAAGAATGGCCGACGTGGCCCAAAAAGTGGCTAAACATGCAAGAGTTGGCTACGACCCCGGAAGCCAAGAATCTAGGACTTACTAGGAAGACCGGACCCTATGTGGGTTGCCTAGTATCCCGCTCGGAAGACGAGAATCAGGTTCGCGTAGTTCGAAAGAATTAGAATTCTTGGAAAATGATTAAAAATGTAAAATCTTTCTTCTTTTTTTTCTTCCTTTTCGATTTTTTTTTCTTTTTCCTCTTTCTTTTTTCTTCCTTTTTTTTCGGAAAAGAATATGAAAGAAAATACTAGTGGAGCCCCACTTACTTCATTTTTACCCTTCTTCCAAGATATCGGTCTGCCAAATGACCTTTTTACCCTCACAGATGCAACAATTAGCACATAGGATGATTAAATGTCATTTTGGGCCACGGGCCCATTTTGACATGATTTAGATAGGTTTCCTACAAAGGGACACGGTGCCTGGGACCGAGCCCTACTAGGTCCAAATGACATGATGCAAATAAAAATGACCTAAAGGCTGACCTAAGTTTGGGGTTTACTAACAAGGCAGTTCGGGGAAAGCGTATGGTCGATGGTGGCTGCTTAAGCTTTCCACCCACTCCATACGTCTGTCGGCTTCCCCTCCTAAATTAAGGGTGACTCAACGAAGAGTTCGTGCACGCGACGCGTGCTCCGGGACTTGTTGCAGAAAGAAATGACGGGGCAATGCATATGATGACAGTTATAAAGCGATAAACACATAAAGCAAAAACTGTAAACACATAAACAACTAGAAAATAACAAAATATGAAAGCATAATAAAAATTAAGTAAAGCTAACGAAAAAGCATAAAAACTCAACAAAAGATTTTAAAAGCCAACAAATCAAGCACTAGCTCGAACCCGCAAGGAAAGAATTCCCCAGCAGAGTCGCCAGAGCTGTCACTCCTTCTTTTTTCGGGGCGAGCTTTACCAAACCCTTTTGTTGGATAAAAAGGCCTAATAAAACTCAAAAAGGGGTTTCCCATTTTGGAAGTGACAAAAGATAGGATTAATCAAGAAAAATTTAGAGTCGCCACCTGACAGTTAATTCCGGTGTGTCAGGTCACCAATTTTAGAACTTAGACTCAAAGCCAAGTTCATACCAGAGATTTGGGTAAGGGGATTCATTTGACTCGGGGAGAAGGTGTTAGACATTCCCCGGGTCCCGTGAAAGTCACGGTTGCGTACTCGATTTAGTTAGCTTTTAATACATTTGGATTGAGATAAAAAAAAAACACACACACAGGAGATTTGAGGTCATTCCCACCTAATAAAGAAAGAAAACAGAACTAAAATACTACGAGTTTCACTTTTGGTCTTCACATACAAATACCTCGGGGCATTCCCCGGAATTTCAAATACATAAGTCCTTCGGGGCATTCCCCGGATAAATTTGACTAGGGAATGACCTCTCACCTCAAAATTAACTAACATCTTAGCATTGCCTACCCAAATGTGGTCGGTCTAAACATGCTACTAGCGAGCGATGTAATAAAAATAAGAAAATGAGATCTAAAATAAAGAAAAGAAAAGTTCAGTTCAGGGCCTTGTTCTTTTAATGTTCATTTCAAGTACTTAGCCAAACCCAGTCCAAAAAGCCACAAAAGACAAGAAAAAGGCAAAACGTGACACAAATGGGGATATGCTATCGCAAATCCCACATGCGAATCGCATGTTGCACACAGATCGCAGATCAGAATAGAGTTCTGGACAAAAACGATGTCGGAAATGCGACCCTATATGCGATCGCATAGTGTGTTTGCGAGTCGCAGATTGCACGAGGAGATCGCAAACCAGAATAGAATCTTGGGCAAGATTCAGTGTCATGAATGCGATTTTATCTGCGATCGCGAAACGTGTTTGCGAACCGCAAAACACGAATGCGGTGAGTGACTTAAACCAAGGTTACGATCTGTGATTGTTATGTCAAAAAATGCGAACCACATATCGATTATGCGGTCGCATATCCAACGTCCAAAGGCAGATTGGTCCCATTTTGAGACTGATTCATGCTATACAACCCTCATCTCACAAGCTCAAGAAAACGAAAAATGAAACTTTCAACAGTCGAAACACACGAAATCAAATGCAAACAACAAACCAATACCATCCCTCAAGCGACAAAACAGATTCATAACATGACAACCACAGAAGCATCAAATGATGAAGCAAAACTATCAAAAATAACACACAAAAAAAACGGAATTAAACGAGAATCAAAAGTGAAACTGAGTGAGAGTTTGTAATTGCCTTTTGCCAAAAGTCACTTCCAACAAATACAACGATGCGTGATCAAAACGAAAATCAGTTCCGCAGTAGGGACCACGAACCGCTGAACCCGACCTCAATGAACTTCGAGCAGAAGTTCAACTCAACAACTGGAGATTTCCTTTAAACTCTGGTTTTTGCAATCGACATTGAAATTGAAAGGATGAAACAGAAAAGAGTAAAAGAGATATATTCTTTTTATGTTTTTTGTGGTTTTGTGGATCTTTTTTTTAAGAACTATAGCAAAAGAGAAGCGTGAATTTTTCTATATCTCCCCAAAAAATTAAAATCCCCTTTTTCGAAACCCTCCCCCTTCTTGTTCTCTAAGGAAATCAAAATCTTCTAGAGGAATTCCCCCCAAATCCGTTAGTAATCAATGAAATCATGGGGGAGGTCGTGTGTGTATATTGCGTGAAGGTTGAGAATATCTTCTTGTGTCAGAATCCGTTATCGTGCGTGGCAGAGAGAGAGGTTTGGGTCATTGGTGGGATTGGGCTATTGGGCTGCTGAAGTTGGACTTGTATTTCGGCTCCAATATAAGATTGGGCCAAAAACAGAACTGAAAAATCTATTTTAAGTGCCCAAAAATGCAGGACTTTTGATTGAATTAAAAATGTCATCAAAGATTAGAGCTTGGGACTATTATTTGGTATTTTCAATTTCATACCTAAAACATAATCAAAATAATAAAGAGAATTCTTACAGAAATAAGCTCCAATAATTGTTTTAAAAGTACTATGACAATTAGAGGTGATTCTGATGCGTGGGTCAAAAATTACATGTCTACAGCCACTGTATGAATCATGACCACATAATGCACCACAGTGAACTAGATGAGTCATCTGAGCGGGCCTATAAGGACGACCCCTACTATGGTAAGACTGTCCCCCAGAATGAACACCACTAGGGCCACCCAAATATCGAGGCCTCTTGGTCTCCCTCTCCTCACGCTCTACAGACCATCTCTATCTACCGAGCAATATCGACCACCTCATTGAAAGTAGCACCAGATACCCTCTCCCAAGTCATGACCAACCGCAACTGATGAGGCCATCAATGAACCTCCTAATCCTCTCCCTATCCGTGGGAACCAACCAAACTGTGTTACGAGCCAACTCCGAAAATCTCATCTCGTACTGATTCACAAACATGCCATCTTGACATAGCTACTCAAACTGTCTGCGCAGCTCCTCCCTGCGAGACTGTGGCACGAACTTCTCCAAGAAGAGAATATAGAACTCACGCCATGTAAGTGGTGCTACACCGACCGGCCCGCGCCTCTTATAAGCCTCCCACCATCTAAAAGCAGCCCTAATAAACTAATAAGTAGTGAATGAGACCTCACTGGTCTCCAGAATACCTATCGTGCGAATGCGCTGGCACCTGTCCAAAAAGTCTTGGGCATCCTCAGACTTAGCCCCAGTGAATGATGGAGGCTGGAGTCTCCCAAATCTCTCTAGTCTCCTCTGCTCATCATCATCCATAACGGGACCTACCTGGGCCTGGGAAGTTGCGCCCAGCTAGGATGGTAGTACCCCCGGTGTCTGAAGTCCCTACATCATCTACTCTGGAGTACGGGCGGCGAGAGTCTGAGTAGCCTCCCCCCGCCTAAGAAGTGGCTACTGCGGCCGGAATAGAAACCATCTGAGCAAGGCTGGTGTACACAGTCAAAATCTAAGCCAAAGCCTCCTGAAGGCCTAGAATCATAATGGCACAACTGGTGCCTGACCTGGCCCCACTGGCTTAACCATATCTGGTACCTGCTCTTGAGCTGGAGCAACTGGTGGATCTGTATGTGCTGCTCTAGCTGTTGTACGAGCTGCACCTCTGCCCCTACCGCCACCTCGGCCACTCGTGGCCCTAGTTGGTGGTACTGATGGTTGTCCGTCCTGACCAGTAGCACGTGTCCTCACCATCTGTGAGAGAATAGAACAACATAAATTTAGTGACCAGAATCAACAAATCCGGACGACAAGAATACAAGAATATGAAGTTTCCTAAGGGTTCGGTAGCCTCTCAAAGATAAGTACAGACGCCTTTGTACCGATCCGCCTACTAAACCTGCTCATGACTCGTGAGACCTATATAACCTAGGCTCTAATACCAACTTGTCACGACCCAAAACCAACCCGTCATGATGGTGCCTATCAAAGCACTAGGCAAGCCGACTACTCAAACATTTCCAACACTTTAAATCTTTGAAAAATACGAAAACAGTTTAACTAAAGAGAAATCTTTTAAAAGCAGGATAGGAAGTCATAACTCAATATATATTCTCTCCCAAAATCGAGGTGTCACCGAGTACATGAGCATCTACATAATGATATAATCTGGTACACCATCTAGAAATAAGAAAAAATGAAAGATAAGGGAGGAGAGTCAAGGTCTATGAACGCCAAGCAGCTACCTTGATAATCTCCGAAGGTCCGGACTCCGCAACTCAGCAACTGCCATGACCAGAAACACCTGGATCTGCATACAAAGGGCAGGGAATAGCATGAGCACAACCAACTCAGTAAGTAACAAGACTAACTACTGGACTGAAAGTAGTGACGAGCTAAGCAGGAACAGTTCAATATAGAATTAACAATATAGAAATGTAGGCATGTTTTGCACGTTTTCAAGTTCAACAAATAAACTCAATACATGTAAAATAGATCAACTCTGAACAATATGAGGGATATGAAATTTCTATATCTACATGCCATTGTACATGCTGTATATAGTACACTACAATGGAAGCCTCGCGTATTGACACTCTTAGAGTACTCAATCACTCAATACAGTACTGCGCAGGTATAGCCCAATGAAGATCCATCCCTCAATCAAAATGTATAGGGCAACTCCATCCGAAGTGTGAATATATAGGGCAACTCCATCCCAAATATAATATCCACTGCTCTTACTGTGGGGGTGCAGACTCCGGGGGGGCTCCTTCAGCCCAAGCGCTATATAAGCCAGATCGGCATAAATAAATAAAAACACGTTGCGGCCTGCAGCATGATCCATAAATATCACTTACAATCAGGCCCTCGGCCTCACTCAGTCATCAATCTCTCCAGTCCCTCGGGCTCACAATGTCATAAAACTAGCCCAAAATGATGATATGATGTATCAACTATAACAATAGAGACTGAGATATAATATGCAATGAATAAATATGACTGAGTAAGAAATTACAATTTAAACATGTAATTTGACAGTAAAAATGACCTCAGTGGGTCCCAATAATACCAGCATTTGCCTAAGCATAATTTCTAACATGAGTCACAGTTCAATTTCTCTAACACATGAAAAATACATGGAAAATACAAGTTAATTTACTACTCAGGTCTACGGAGTCGACTGAGTCTCAATTTTTACGGTGCATGCCCACATGCCGGTCACCTAGCATGTGCTTCACCTCCAAACAAATCACATAACATGTATAATCAGGATTCATACCCTCAGAACCAAGTTTAGAACTGTTACTTACCTCAAACTATGCAAATCCATACTCCGACAAGCCCTTGCCTCGCGAAACGGCCTTAAAATGCCTCGAATCGAGTCACAAACAGTTCGTTATAATCAACACGAGCTAAAGGAATCAATTCCATAAGAAAATACTAAGCTCTTAAATCAAAAGTCAAAAAGTCTACTCAAAAGCCGGCCCTCGAGCCCACGTCTCGGAATCGGGTAAAAGTTACAAAATCCGGAAGTCCATTCTGCCACAATTCCAACCATACTAAATTTACCAAAATACAGCACCAAATCGACACCCAAAACTCCAATTTAAACTCTCCAAATTTCTCGCCTCAAACCCTCAAATTACACCTTAAAACCATACAATCTAGGTGGGAAAGTCAATGGGAAAACATAACTATTGAGCAAATTAAACCACAAGTGACTTGCCTCGAGAATCCCTTCGAAGTCCCTCCCAAAATCGTCTAATCCCGAGCTTGGAATGTCCAAAAATTAAGAAAATCTCGGAACCATCATTTTTAATACACTACCGTAGGGCTGTGCATTTGGATCGGATATCCGAAATCCAAATCGATCAGCTAAATTTTGAATTTCGGATATTTGGATCGAATTTCGGATTATGTTTATTAAAATTTTGATATCCGGATCGGATTCGGATTGGTATAATTTTAACCCGATCCGATCTGAAATCCAAAATTATTAGGGCATGTGTAAATACTAAACTTTAATTTCGGATAGCCAGTACTTCCTTTACATCTTCATCCAAGTTATTACCTTTACAATTGCTGGATTTAGCTACATTGGCACTATAGTACCCTCATAATTGCAGAAGCATGAATTTTTCTTGATGTATATCCTCTTCTACAAAAAAAAAAAGTATTAGTTTTGCAACTTAGAGGCATAACAGCTCGAACCTCCAGAGAAATATTTTCTTAGAGATGCAATGCTGATAAAAGGGATGAATAGCAAAGAGATATATGTATTAGCACAGAACACAGAAGAAGCAGACAAGGCAGATGCATTAGCCGATTAGATTAGCAATAGCCTTATAATACGTATAATCCGATCCGAAAATCCAAAATATTTATCCGATCCGATATTAATTCGGATCAGATTCGGATTGTATTTGTAGAATCCGTAATCCGAAACTTCAATCTGAAATATGCTAAATCCGATCCGATTCGATTCATGCAGAGTCCTACACTGCCCAGCCTTTTCGCTTCTGCAGATCACTTAACTGCACCTGCGATTTTCCACTTTTGCGCAAAATCCTCCGCTTCTGCAGACATGCCCTAAGGCTCCCTTCGCTTCTGCGGTCCGGTCTCCTCATTTGCACAATCGCAGGTACGGAATTTTCATCGCACCTGGGCAAACTCCCCCACTGGCCAACTCCGCTTCTGCACTCATGACGCCGCATCTGCGACCACGCAGGTGCGAAAACTGCCTCGTACCTGCGACCAAAGCTCCGCAGGTGCGATTACACCAGAAGGCTTCAGCTACTGCACCCCTTTTAACTCCAAACTTGATCCGAAAATCACCCGAACTCCACCCGAGGCCCTTGGGAACTCAATCAAATATACCAACAAGTCCTAAAATACCGTACAAACTTAGTTGAGCCTTCAAATCACATCAAACAACGCTAAAATCACGAATCGCACCCCATATCAAGCCTATTGAAACTAAGAAATTCCAACTTCTACAAACGATGTTGAAACCTATCAAATCACGTCCGATTGACCTCAAATTTTGCACACAAGTCATTAATGACACCATGGACCTATTCCAACTCCCGGAAACCCAATCTGAGCCCGGTAATCACAAGGTCTACTCTCGGTCAAACTTCTAAATTTCTAACTTTCGTCATTTTAAGCCCGATTCAACTACAGACCTCCAAACTACAATCCGGACACACTCCTAAGTCCAAGAGCACCCAACGGAGCTAACAGAATCTACAAACTCTATTACAGAGTCGATTACACACAAGTCAACATCCGGTCAACCATTTCAACTTAAACTTTTAACCTTGAGACTAAGTGTCTCAATTCATTCTGAAACCTCTCCGGACCCCAAACCAATTATCCCGGCAAGTCATGTAGCAGCTATAAAGCATAAAATAAGCAGTAAATAGGAGAATAGGGCTACAACTCTCAAAACGACCGGCCGGAACATTACAGTTTCATAACAAGTTGTTAATTTAATATATAAATGAGTAACACGTAAGCTAGGGCACCTGGAAAATCATAGTCTAATTCGCGTAAAAAGGTTTATAATTCCTGTAACACAAGACTGTTGGATTGTGGTTTTTTCGGACGCATTTTTTTTTTCCCGCTAAGGTTTTGAATTTCCAAAATCATGTTATCGTCGTATTTTTCTAATATATAGAACAGAGAAGAGGAGGTCGACCAAGGGCATAATGGTCATCAAATATATTAGTGCATTGTTTGCTTTTATACTAGGCTCAAAAGTTTAGTTGTGGGTCCTTAATAACAGGAAAAACCAAAACTAACGTGGCCATAAGCTATTAAATTCTTCAGGTGGACCCCACTTTCCATCCAACCTTCACTATCTTCATTAAATGCAGTACTTGATTGTTATTATTATTTTTTCAATAAGTACTTTTAACTAGAAAAATTATCTTTTAGGTAATTTTATAATTCAAATGTTCACCTGATTAAAAGTACTATGGTAACATACATTTATATATGACAATTCTATTATCTCCTTAAGAAACATTATTTCATTTATTTTATTTATTAACTATTTCAGGTAAAGAAGATTTTATTAAAAAGAATTTAGTGATAATTTATGTAGATTTACATTCAGATGTTCTTATATTATTATTAATTGATATCATTTTATACAAAGTTCTCATTAAATTGCAATTTCAATTTGAATACTTTATAACATTAGGAAAAAAATATTTAAGAATAAAATATAGTTTCAAGACGCCTTTCCGTGTTGATAAAATATTGAAATTTGTTCAAATTGTATAATAAGTATCCCCTCTCTAAAATATTATTTGAGAATACCTAAAGTAAAAATTAAGACAATTAATTTATGAAATTTTTTTCTTTTAAAAATCATTATATATTAGGAAGTAAGAGAAGTATCATCATACAGAATTATACTTTTTCCTCTATGGTCAAAGTTAGTTGGGTACTTCCTCTATTCAATAAGAATTCAACAATTATATAAATTTTAAAATACATAAATATACAATTAATTATTTTTAAAAAATCTCAACAAATAACTATTGTGATGAAAATTGTATTATACCCTAAATAGTATCTCAATCATATCAAATGAAACTAAAACAAACTGCAATATTTCAATTTAAGGTCAATTTGATTTGTATTTAGAGTCATCGAGAGATTAATTTATTTTTAATGTTATGTCATTAAACTAGAACAAAATACAAATTTTCTTGTTAAAAATTCTTAATAATTAAAAATCACGATTATTATTTCAAAGAACCAAAAAATACCTTTTCATCAACTATTTGGGAATAAAATTAATATGTTTTATTATTCAAATTTTGATTAGTATAAAAAGAAAAAGTAATACATTAACACAACTGAAAAGACTAAAAGAATAAAACTATATATCATTCAATTTAAACAATGAGAAAAATACATCACGACTTATTTTTCAACTGACTTTTTAATCAGTATTTTATAGTAATTAATTTAAGTTTGGTGGTGCAAAAATTTTAAAACAAAAAAGTGTAGACCCTATGTAAAAATAATTTAAATTGTGCTTGAATTATTATCTAATCATTGTATAATAAAGTGTCAAACTTCAACAAGTATTAGTGATTGGTATATTAATACGATTTCAGAAAAATTAAAATACACATAATGCAATAGATAAATAACAATACAGGAAATTATGGTTCTATACGTTATTATGCAAAAGCCTATTCTCTTTCTTTATTCTCTAAAGGCGTAGAAAGTATGTAATTAGCAATAGATCAAGAAATATTAAAAGAAAGAAAACAAGAAGAAGAAGGAATTAAAAAAAAAAAAAAAGCAACAATTAGGTGCACGGGCGCATCATCTAGTAGTATAAATATTTTCTGGGGAGAGTTGCTCCTTCAATACAAAACCGTTTTTCCCTTTTAGTTAATCCCAATAATTTGGTAGTGTTTAGACCGAATTCTGAAGGCTTCTTAGAGTTAGTTATTATGGGCTACAAAGGCCAATCTTCAGGGTAAGTGCACGGATAGTCATTTTCAGGGATGTTATTTAAGGATTAGCCAATACTTATTTTATTCTTAAATTTTAAACTAAAATTTTAACTTCAGGACAATTCATTATAATTTTATCCCAAAAAATTAAACTGAAATACTGAAATTAAGGATACACTAGCTGATTCCTAAATAGCATTCCTTTGGAGTGGCTGTTTGGGGTCATTTCTATCCAATCCTCTCTTTCAGGCCTGAGTAGTTGTTTATGGGCCATCACAGTATTAGGTAAAATCTGTGAGGCTCAAATAAATGGGGGCTATACATGAGATTGGATTCAAAAAGTAACAAGTGAGGGACCATTTAAAAAACTAGCCATCTTTTATGGATCTTCTTTAAAAGTGATCAGGATTTGCAATTAATTAAAATTTTAGCCAGTTTGTATTAAGTGAATAGTATTTAGACATTGGAAAAGATTAGAAAGTGAAAAAAGAATAAATTGAAAAAGTGGTGATTTGTGTACTGTTTCATTTTATTTTCTTTTCAAAATAAAATAAGTACGAACAGATTTAGGTAGCCCACCCCAGATTACCCTAAACTTTGAAGGATCGCTTGGTACGCGGGATAAGGTGTGAATTAAATTTATACTATAAATTTAATTTCAGACTTAATATTGGATATCCCACCTTATTCCATCAAACTTGAGATTATTTTATCCCACCTCCTAGGTGGGATAACTTAATACAGGGATAATAATCTCAAGATTAATAATCTCATGATTATTTAGTCCACGTACCAAACGACCCTGAAGTGTCAACTAATGCAACCAGTTAGTTTGAAACTTTTCTTTCTTTGGTTCTTTCCCTCTAGTTTTGCACAATTACTTTCTCCTCCTCTCTAGTTCTGTAAAGTACAACCCTTCCCTTTATGTAACCTTGCACTAAACAAAATTAATTTTTCTTAAATAAATTAAAATAACTTAACTTCAATAGAAAGTTTAATATGATGTACACACATTATTATTTGATTTTAAAATAACAAATAATACTTGCCAGATATTTTCCTTGACTAATCAAATACAAAATAATTACTCACTGTGTTTAGTGTTATTTTGAATCTTTTTGTATTTCGGGATGCCATGAAATGTTTGATACATTCATCTAATAACATTACTTTATACAATTTCAGATATTTCTAACGTTTGATTATATTTATGTATCTAGTTTAAGTTTTAATTGGAAATTTTATTTTCTAAGAGAATACTGACTATGACTTCTTCTTTACCATTATATATTATACATTTCAAGGTCAAATATAAACTCAGTGTCAATCACATAGCAATACAAAAAAGGGGGACAAAGTATTACATTTATTTAGCCAAAATTCTCTTTGCCAGTTTCATACTACACTTTCTTGCTTCTTATGGAATATGTAATCTTTTTTACTCCTTTAATTGGGATCACAAGTATGTAAATAGAAGTAAGGATTCATAAAGAATATAAGAAACTGAAAACAATTAATGATTAAGAGTTCTTTTTCTTATAATATTTATGAATATATTAGAAGGAGAAAGTTATTGGACAATTTACTATATTTCTAACATCTCTCTCATTTTACTACACGAAGAATTATTTTATTCTTGGAAGTACTTTCCTTTTGCTTTTATCAATATTCTTAAACAACCACCATAGTCCTCTAGTAACTACACTTCCCTTTCTTAGCTATTTCTACATCCCAAATCGTACAAATGATGTAATTACATATTAAGTAAAGACACATTTTGGGTATCATTTCATATAAGTTTGTATTAGTTACTGGGTATGTTGTTGTTGTAGTTAAGCACCTTTAGATAAGTATTCATTTAAAGGTGCTAATTAGAGATTTTTGTGTTAAAACTCAAAACTCAGGCGCTTAAGTCAAAATATAGGAGGCAAAATATAGTCTAATCAAATTTAAGGGGAGCTTATCTTAATACCAAAATTTGAAACCTGCTACGTACCGTTGCTATAAATTTGTGTGTATGCCCACCAATCTATTCTCACTCTAAGAAATCAAAACTGAAACACTTTCTGAAAAAAAAATTGATATCTTTCTCTCTTTTGTTATGGTAATTATGGCAAGGAAAAGTTTCCAAATGAGAAGAAAAGTTGAATGAAGCTCATTAGGGATAAACAAGCTAGGGAAGCTCTAGTTCAATAAGCAAAAAACTCTTTGCAAGAGAGCAATGGAGCTTTCTATTCTGTGTGGAATTGAGATTGTCGTCATAATTTCAACCGGAGATCAGTCATTTCATTTGGTAATCCAAATGTTGAATCAGTGGTTAGAAAGTTTCTAAAGGGGAAAGAGTTGATGAGAAAGGAAATTCTATTGAAGTTAGTTGCGGATATACTACATCCAAAAACTTCAATGCGTCTTGAGCCGTTATATCAAAAGATTAAGAAACTTGTAGATGATTTGATTAAGAAAATAATTCTATTATAATATGTGATTGGTTGAAATTAAGGACCCAAAATTTGTTACTAAAATGGATGTAACGGGTCCTGAACCATATCAACTAATTAACTTAATCTTTACAAACATATCTCGACGATTGAGATAAAATAAAGTTTATTTATGGTTCTCTTGAATGATGAAATGTATGATTATCTTTTCAATACCTCAAACTCGCACAAATACTCGTTTTAACAACCAATCTATTAAAGAGAAGGGGCTATAGGAACCTACAAGAAACTAGAAGGGAGCAGTTTGTAAATATAGAAATTAGAGAACTTGTAATTAGATATAAAGAGATCACGCAGATCTCATTCTGGCAACACAACAGAATAAACTGCAAAATTGTTTAGAAACTTCTCTCTCACTTCTCTTTAGTTCTCTCTTCTTTTCTCTCCTAGATTTCACTGTTTCATTATCGAAGATGCACTGCATGTATGAATTACTGTTGTAGCTAGCTCAATCTAGCTCAGTTAACATGGTATCAGAGCCTCGATCTCAATTCTAGGGCTCATATTTGAAGTTTGGGCGAAAGAGGTGGAATTACTCTGAAATTAGGGATTTGCGATTCTTCGATTTAGGTAGACATAACTAAAAATGAAGTGACCTTGCTAGAGCACAATCATCCCTTGTTCCTTCAAGCTTCCGATGCTCCAGGCTTAGTTCTAGTTCCCATCAAACTCATAGGGCCGAAAAATTATGCCTTGTGGTGTAGGGCAATGAAACTGGCGTTGAGAGGAAAAGGAAAGCTAGGATTCGTGGATGGGACGTGTGCCAAAAGCATGCATAGAGGAGAACTTGCTGAACAATGGGAGAAATGCAATGCAATCGTATTATCGTGGATTGGAAGCACTGTTGCAGGTGAATTAATGCCTAGTATTGTGTTTGCTTCAAATGCTAAGAAGGTTTGGCGTGATTTCAAGGAGAAATTTGATAGGTGTAGCTTGACAAGAATGTATCATCTTTAGATAGAAATAGCTAGCTTAAAACAAGGTACTGATTCTGTAACCAGTTACTACACAAAAATGAGTGACTTGTGGAATGAATTGGATATACTGGTTCCAACTTCTGCTTGTGACTGTGAGGAATCTAGACCATCCCTAGAACTTTTAGCTAATCAGAGATTGTTGCGAATTCTTATGGGATTAAATGAAACTTATAGTAATGTAAGGAGCAATATGTTGTTGAGGAGGCCCATTGTCACTGTAAATGAGGCTTATGCAATAATGACATAGGAGGAAAGCCAGAGATCATTAAGAGTTACTGATACAAACAAGGATCCTTTGACTATGATTGCAGGAAGAGGTCAGGTCTTCAAGCCAAAGAAGATTGGCCTAATTTGTGAACATTGTGGTTATAAAGGACATTTGAAAGAAAACGGTTACAAGATCATCGGATATCCAGTAGATTTTAAAAGCAAAAAGAAGTTTTCGAGTGAAGGAACTAGACCTTATGTGAATCTTGCAAGTACTGAAGAAGCAGCAGGGTCTGGAAATCCATTTTAAACTCATGCGCTAACAGAAGAATAATACAAACAGTTGGAAGGCCTCTTGAACAAGCCGACAACAGGAGATTGTTCATCAAATATAGCAAGTATAGCCTCTCTACTTTGTAGTCTATCAATAGAAGAATGGATAGTAGATTCAGGAGCCACACATCACATCGCTCATAATAAGAAAATATTAAGTAATGTTAGAAGCATGGGAGGACAAGAACATAGTGGTGTGCAATTGCCAACAGGGGTTAGAGCAAGGATAAAACATGCAGGAAATGCATTGGTCTTAGGAAACAAAAATGTGGAAAATGTTCTGCATGTACCTGACTTTAAATTCAATTTACTGTCAGTGTCAAAGCTTACCAAGGAACTCAGATGTTCAGTCAAATTTTACCCTGATTTCTGCTTGTTTCAAGAGCTTTACAGTGGCAAGGTACTGGGGATTGATAGAGAATCAGAAGGGCTGTACTTGCCAAAAGGTAGAGCAGTAATGTTGGCAAGAACAACCTTGAAAGAAAAATCAGATAGCACACTATGGCACCACAGACTGGTTACAACACTTACCTACACTACAAAATAAAGTCAGTAACATTGACATTGAGGACTGTGACACATGTCCTCTAGCTAAACAGTGCAGACTTCAATTTTCTATTGGCAATACAAAGTCAACTAGTACATTTCAGCTTGTGCACTTAGATGTTTGGGGGCCTTACAAAGTGCCCACATATGATAAAAAGCAGTACTTTGCTATTATAGTAGATGATTTTAGCAGGTATACATGAGTATATTTGATAAATTCTAAGTGTGAAGTTATAGTTGTACTGCAAAATTTCATCTCAATCGTAAAGAATCAATTTGTTGTATCTGTGAAGTGTTTTAGGTCTAATTAATGGAAGTGAATTCTTTAATTCTAAATGTAATGAATTATTTACTTCACTTAGGATTGTGCATCAAAGCAGTTGTCCCTATACTCCACAGCAGAATTGAGTTGTGGAGAAAAAACATAGGCATATCCTTGAAATGGCCAAGGCATTAAAATTTCAGAGTGGAGTGCCTATTAGATTCTGGGGTGAATGTGCGAGGACTGCAGTATATCTGATAAATAGGCTACCAACTTCAGTACTAAAAGGAAAAACTCTATATGAGCTGGTTTATAATAACAAACAAGCCAGTGTAGAACATTTAAAGGTGTTTGGTTGTTTGGGGTATGCAAGTAGCTTGCTAAGGGGAGATAAGTTTGCTCCTAGAGCAAAAAGAACTGTATTTCTTGGGTATTATGATACTCAAAAGGGATATAGGCTCTATGACTTGGAAAATAGATCCTTCCTTGTCAGTAGAGATGTTGTTTTTAAAGAACATATATTTTCATTCAAGAACCTTTCAGGTACTGAGGAGGATATGTTCACCCACATCACAGTTGAGACTCAACCACTCTTGCAGGATATTGTCCTTACTCAAAATCCAGTCTCCTTACTGCAAGAATTGCCACTAGTTAATCCTCCCACTTCTGAGACAGATCATGTTATCATGCATCCTCCAGCTGAAGATTCAACCACTGATGCTAATGGAATTGAAGGGGAGTTAGATGAAGTAGTTCCAGCAAGCTCCTCTTCTGAGTTAGAGGTCGCTGAGAATGCAGAACAATCAGCACCAGCAGTTTCTGAGCTTGATGCCATACAATCTGAAGACCCTTCATCCATACCTGTGAGACCACAAAGAACTCATGCACCTCCAATTTGGATGAGAGACTATATCACTACCACTTACTCTTCTAAGGGCAGTAAGTAACCCATATCCTCTCATATTGCATATTCTCACCTGTCACCAAACTACCAGTCATATCTAGGTGCTTTCTCTGTTTTGAAGGAGCCAAAGACCCTCAAAGAAGCAGCTCAGCAAAAGCAACGGGTAGAGGTAATGCAACAGGAGATTCATGCTCTTGAAGACAATTCAACCTGGGCAGTAGTTGATTTGCCTCCTGGTAAGAGGCCAATTGGTTCAAAATGGGTCTACAAAATCAAGTATAAAGCCAATGGTGAAGTAGACAAATTTAAAGCAAGACTAGTGGCAAAAGGTTATACTCAACAAGAAGGATTGGACTATCATGAGACTTTTTCTTCGGTGGTCTTGAGTCAATGTATGCATCATCCCAAAAGGTCTCACATGGATGCAGGCCTAAGGATAGTTAGATACATCAAAGGGGCATCAGGACTAGGGATACTACTAAGGAAATGGGAGACACAAGAGCTTACAGGCTTCTATGATTCAAATTGGGCATCTTGCCCCAACACCAGAAGGTCTGTGACAGGGTATGTGATCAAGCTAGGAGGCTCTTTATTGTCCTGGAAGTCAAAAAAATAGAAGACTATCAGTAGAAGCTCGGCAGAAGCAGAGCATAGAAGTATGGCAACTGTTCCTCCCTCCGAAAGGATGGGCTGGCTCTAATACCACAGTACGAGGAACAAAGCAAGAGACTCCAGGAAATCAAGCTAAATCAAAGATACGAAAGTTTCCCTACAAAAGGGGCTGGCTTAACAACCCATAAGGGACGGCTTGCCAAGCTACACAAACAGTTAATTTGTTTATAGTCGCAAAAGTTTTCCTACAAAAAGGGGCTGGCTTCAACAACCCATTAGGGATGGCTTGCCAAGCTACACAACTCAGAAAACTTTTGCACTATAACCAACATTAGCTGTTCATAACTCAGAAAACTTTCTTACTACAATAAGCTAACTTTCAAAGAGTATTCTTACTTTATTTTCATACATGGACCGGCCTTTCCATCCATTCGAAAGAAAGAACAAGAGGGAAATTTAGAAAGCACTCATATGTAATATATCACAAGAGATTTACAAAGGTTACACGATGTTTACAAGATGGTTTAAGATGGTTCTAAGATGATCCTACAACTACTACAAGGCCTCCTTTATATAGGACTAGGAGGTTATTACAGGAAAAACTTTCTGGATAAAATAAACCTATCTTACATGGCAAACTTATCTACAAGCGGGTCCCTCTCGGCATGTGAAGGACTTTAGGCAAAACAACTAAAAACACCTGAAAACATGTGAATGGGGTGAAATATACATAGTGTAGCATGTGAAAGTATGAGGGAGCATGTGACGCCATGTGAAAGTATTGTGTTGCATGTGACGAAGCATGTGGGGGCATGTGGAAGCATGTGAAAACAAGGTGAAGTGGGGCCCGGATAGTATGGAAAGATGCACCTATTTTGCTGAAAATTGATTCTTTGTGCCTCGCCATATTCTTCCTCCATTGATAAAATGGACACGGGAAATTTCCACCAGAATGATGCTTCTACTTGCGTCCATTAATGATCTTTACTGGCCTATGAAACATGAATATCTTTGCTGCACAGGAATCGCTGAAATATTTTTTCCATATCTTCTAGGCTTGAACCATAGTAAAAATACTCTAAGGGCTGGTGCAATGTTATCAAAATCCTTGAAGACGTTGCATTTGAATTCCATGAAAATATAATATCGATGGCATAGGTACCAGAAAAACTACAGTAGTTCTTGTGGAAAATCCTTGGCTTGAGCTATGAATATATGGCAGAACGGATATTCTGGATTGACACCATAAGGCTTGAGAATGGATCCTCCATATTACTAGAAAACTTGGAGCTCATAATAAGTTCTTATTTCCATAATAATTGACGGATCAAAGGGATCCATGAGGTTGAACAACTCCGATGGATGATCTATTGTCTTTAATGAAGTTGTTCCTGGTGTATTTGAAAGCATAAAGATGTGGCTAATTGGCTCTTGCTTTGACTTTAATTTTGCTGTGGGAAATCTTTTTGAGAATTCTTCCGGTCACGACAGAAAATCTGCGAGAATATTATCCTTTCCTTTCAGGTGCTTGACTTGAAACTTGTATGGAGAGAACCATTGAGCCTATCTGAGAATCTGAGGATTGGGGATAATTTTTGAATTTATCCGGATCATCTTTGGGAAAGCCTTCATATCCACTTCTATTAGAAATTCTATATGGATAAGGAAGAAATTGAATTTCTTGATTCCATTCTTTACTGCAAGAATTTCCTTGAAAGTGGAGTGATAATGTTGCTCGGCATCTTTAAACTTTCCACTGGCGTATCCGCATATTTTCCTCTGGCCATCTTTTTCTTCAAATAGAACAGCACTCCAATATTCATGGCTGGCATCAGTTTGCAGTATCTTCTTTCCACCTGAAGGGATGTAGAGAGACTTGACATTTTTACATATCTCCTTTATTTTTCTGACTGCTTCATTATGTTTCTCTCCCCATAACGGTGCATTTTTCTTGAGCATTACTGTGAGCGGTGAAATGTATGTAGAGATATTTGGGATGAAATCTCTTACATAATTTATTACACTCAAGAACTGTTGGATCTGCTTTGTTGTGAGGTTGGCATCCGGAATTTAAGTAATTCCTGACATATATGTGGTCCTGGACTGTATTCGCCTTGGGCAAAATGCATTCCGAGAAAATCAATCTCCTTTTGAGCAAGAACCATATTTTTTGCTGAGAGCATGATTCCATACTGTGTTATTAATGTCTCAAATTGACGAAGCAAGTTGACATGTTCTTCCAATGTATCACTAAATAACAGGATGTCATCAATGTAAACTAAGGAGGTATGGAGGATGGGTTGGAAGATTTTTATCATGACTTTTTGGAACAAGGAGGGTGCAGTTCTCAACCCGAAGGACATGACTTTCCACTTTAAGTGATGATCAGGGATGCAAAATTCTGTTTTGGGTCGTTCTTCAGGGTGGATTCCCAATTGCCAAAGTCCAAATTTTAAATCAGAATTGGAAAAATATTTGGTCTTGGCTAAGTGGGAGAAAAGAGTGAGTTTATTTGGGATAGGAAATTTATCATCTTGGAGGAAATGGTTTAGTGGCTGGTAATTAATAACTAACCTGAGTTTTCCTCTTGTCTGCTCAGCTTTTTTGTTGACATAAAATGCTTCGCATGCACATTGTGAATCTGACGGCTCTATCAGATCAAATTCCAAAAGTTCTTCGCATTCTTTCTTTGCAAGCTGAAGATGATCTGGATTCATGCCTGAATGACTGGCCTTTGTTGGATTGATGTTTTTATTTTTCTTGAAAGGGAGCTTGATAAAAAAAACTCTTGGTTTTTCCATAATGGGCTTTTTCCTTTCTTCGTGAAATCCTTGTGGGATTCAACACATGAATGTTCAATGAGATTTTGCTCAATCTCTTTGATTTGTTCGTCATTGGTGATTTGGAATAGCCTTGGAATCTCAGAATAAGGTCTGAACTGCTTTTTAAAAGCTATCCCGTTAGCCTTGATCTGGAGTTGATCTCTAAGTTGCCTGTAAATGTCGAATCCAATAATAAGATCTTTTCCTGGCACATCAGACCCTAGCAGCTTGGTTCTGTACTTCAATGCTGGAAAGAACTCAATGGTGACCGGGTGCTTTGTAATGACGGTTGTGGTTAAGATTGCATTTGATGCAGTGTTGAAATCTTTAAAATGCGGCACCCATTGATCTTCAGGGAGAACAGCAGGATTTATGAGTGAGGAAGCAGCTCCGGTATCGATGAAAGCAATAACTCAAGCTGGTTTATCCCATTTGAATGAATAGACTTTGAGTTCTACTTGAGGAACGACTGTGAGAGCATTGATCTCTTCTCGGGCCTCGATCACTGGTTCTGAAATTTGGTACTGATCATTGCCTTGATCTTCATAGATATCGAGAGAGAATAAAATTTCTTCATTGGTTCATCAACCACAGAGAATATGGATCCAAGGTCCTCTTCTTTTGCAAGATGTATGCCAGTGTAATCTTCAATCTCTTCAAGGAGTTTGATAGATCTTCTTGACTGGGGACAATTTTTTGCGAAATGTCCAATCTTATGGCAGATAAAGCATCTGTTCTTCTTGTGAAAATTTCCTGGCATTCTGCGTCTGAAATATTTTGTGCGCCTTTTGGATTTTGATTTTCCATCTGGAATTCTTGGCCATCTGAACCTCCTGAATTCTTTACGTCGTCTGGACGTGTGGCAAGAACATCCTGATCCGGTGATTAGATCAGATTTGCGGCGTGCTTTGTCAAGCGCTGGGTTGTGCTGGATAATTTGCTTTAGGGCTGAGCGCTTTGTACAAATGTCATCCAATGCGACGAAAATAGCTTGCCTGATGTAACCAATTTGTGGGATAGTTATGGACTGGAACTTTTCTTCAATGATGGTCATGGTGCGGCTTGCCAACAGCTTTGGAAGGGAAGAGACAAAGGCTTTCTTCATATTGATGTCTCCGCCGATTTCAAAGTATATCTTTGCCATTTTTTGAAAATGCCTGTCAATGTCATTTATGTCGAATGACACACACTTCATCTCAAGAGTTGTCTTCGCATTTTCTCCTGTCTTTGGCCAGTATCTCCGCAGAAAACTTCATGTAGGACCCGGATGTTAAAGGCAAAATCTTGGGAAGTGAGAAAAGTATTTTTGTCTTGAATTCCAAGTGAGTTTCACCAATCTCTGAGGATTCCTGAGAATCGTGAAGTGAGTTCTGACAAGATGATATACTTTTCTCGTTCTGCCAAATTTTTGGTCACCATCCCAGTATAGAAGTCTTGGATCCTCTGAGGCCATTTTGAAACCTAGACATCGTCAAAGGTGAAAGTATGGAAACCGGCTCCAACTGGCTTGGACGCCATGGGCTCGTATCTTCTTTCTGGGATTGGCTCCTCTGTCATGCCTTCTTGTTCCTCATCTATCTCAGATACTTCTGGCTCTCTTGGCTGGTTTACAAATATTAGGGTATTGTCATCTTCGGAAGAGTTCATTGTGGATTCATTGCTTGATTGAGAGCTATCTTCCATTGATTCATCGTCTGATGAATTCAGAGATTCTGACCATGGAGTATCTTCTTCTGATATGCATCTTGGCTGGGAGACATAGAGGTCTGGAGCCTTCTTGTCAGAAATCATCAGATTTTCGGGGTTGGACCCTTTTGAACTTTCTCCTTGGTCTCGCCTTTTCTTGGTTTGTTTTTGTGCTGCAAGGGCATCTTTCCTTTTTCAAACCAATTTTGCGATATCAAAATCCTGTTCTTCTTTTAAGGGTTGGGTGAAAAAGATTGAATTTTGTGAGGTAGATGGATAAGTAGAAAAGGTGTAGTCCAATTTAGGTGGGGAATATGCTTGTGGAGACATAGGGAAGAAAGTCGGTTTTGAAGGGAAAACTGGGGTTGTTTGTGGCCTAAAGTGGTCATTTCTCAAAAGTTGAATCTGTTCTTTAATGGAAATCGTCTCCTTTTGTTGTTGTTGGAAGAATTGGAAAAGTAAAGTTCCTGACGGACAAATCTCGTATTGTAAATTTGCCAACCTTAGTTCCAATACTTTGATTAGTCCGTCATGGCGAGACGATGTTTGCTCTATCTTTTTTTAATTGTTTTCACTTTGCTTATCATTTTGTTTTGTGTATGGGCCACGTTCCTTATGGTGTTGCCAATGTTGTTCAGTGCCTTGTTTTGGCAGATGGAGTTTTCGGATTGCCAGTTTATTATTACTTCAATGTCACTTGTTGGGGGTTTTTCTCCAGTAGGTAGCATTACGTTTTTCTTGGAAATTTTTGGAGCATGGCTTATATCCTCCTTTTCAAAAGGTTGTAGTGAAGGAAAGTCTTGGGTATGACTGGAGCTTGAAGGACTTAGCGTGAATATCTGTGGTAGAGGGGGATTTGTGATTTTCGAAATTGGTGAAGTTTTAGGTTCAGGTGGCTTTTTGGGTTGTAAGGTATGGGCTGATGGTGATTTGAGTTTGGGTGTAGTTTCACTATCCTCCCAACGTGGAGTGAATTTTTCTGGTAATTTTAGCCATTCCTGGGGTTTGTAACTGACAAGGAATTCATATTTACCTGGACGGCTTAATGAGACAATTGAAGGGTCGTTCTTTTCATATTTGGCTCGAAATTATTTTTCAGTGGTTTTCCCCTTTTTCTTGGATTTTGGTCTGGTTTTGTTGAGGCCGAACCTTTCCCCATGACGCTGGTGGTGTTCATCATATTCTCCATTTGGATCTTCTAAATAGTTTTGACAGTCGCAATCAAGATCCCAGGGGCAGTGTCCCGTAAAGGGGCATTTGAACCACCAAGTATTCTTTCCATTTTTGTCAAAATTTTGACACCAGTCATGTTCTTCCATGATGCTTTGTATATTCCAAAAGAGCTCTCTATCAGGTTCAGGGTATGTATCTGTTGTATTTTTGGGTTGAATCACTTGGCAAGAAAAGATGGTTTTATTGGGTTTTTTGAGGTGGGAATGGTCAAAGCTTATGCAAACGGTTTTGTCATTTCTTTTGGTAAAAGTTGGTTCAGCAGATTGTAAGGATTCCTCCGGTTCTCTTAACTTTTCATAATTTGTGATCCAAGAATCAGGAAGAATTTTGATAAGTTCATCTCTTGAAATTTGTCTGGTTATTTGGGTGCACATGGTGTTTCCTTTGGTAGCATCAATATTTAAGAGTAAAGCATTTTCTCCTCCGGGAAGGCAAAGATCCATGGCATGATTTTGGACTCGCCACGCCATTTGGTGATGAAGAGTGGCTTGGATGGAATCTTTGGTTTGAGGGGCTCCTTGGATTTGGACTTGGATTTTTAGTGCTTCGGTTAAGTATGGATCATAAAGGGACATGTTGAAATTTGAAAAAATTATTATGAAGACAGTTCCAGCATTCAGGGTAACTTCTGCAGTACCCAAATTTGCATGTTGGTACTCCAAGTATCTTGTATCTAGAAGAGAAAGTCGAGCTACAACAGGTTGACCTTTTCTTCCGTGATATGTTAAAGCGATTCGGATAGCACCAAAATAGATATGGGTAAAACCATGATCTCTCCATTGCCTGGGAAAATCATCTGGGATTTGAAGAGTGATCAATTGTTCCTCTCGAGTGGCAAGAATAGGATGCTGGTCAAGTTTTGAGGCAGCAACATATTCCTTGACTCCTTTTGGTCTGTGTTAGACAAAGGAACGAATTTGGGTCCAGGGTACAAATGATTTTTTGGCGAAAGCTGAGTAGGGGTTTATGAGAGGTAGTTCAGTGGCAGATACTTTTTGTTCATCGGGTAGGATATCTACTTCATAGAGGTAATCATATTTTTTGGACAGGGTTTTATATAGAGTAGGAGACATATTCATTTTTGCTAAGGAAGAGGATTATGGAAATGACTCAGACATATTTAGTAAATTGTTCCTCCATGAAAGGATGGGCTGGCTCTGATACCACAGTACGAGGAACAAAGCAAGAGACTCCAGGAAAGCAAGCTAAATCATAGATATGAAAGTTTCCCTACAAAAGGGGCTGGCTTCAACAACCCATAAGGGACGGCTTGCCAAGCTAAACAACTCATAAAACTTTTGTACTATAACCAACGTTAGCTGTTCATAACTCAAAAAACTTTCATATTACAATAAGCTAACTTTCTAGAGAAACTAGGAAATAAATAGCAAACACCAGTAAGTTTGCACTGTGACAGCAAGGCACTATGCAAATAGCTGCAAATCTCATATTTCAAGAAAGGACTAAGAATATAGAGATAGACTGTCATTTTATGTGGGAAAAACTAATGAGTGGATTGATCACACCACATTACATTCCCACCAAAATGCAATTGGAAGACCTTATGACTAAAGGGCTGGGGACAGCACAACACCAATCGCTTTTGTCCAAGCTGAGAGTGTTAGATATCTT
This sequence comes from Nicotiana obtusifolia, assembly GCA_002018475.1. Taxonomy (NCBI): domain Eukaryota; kingdom Viridiplantae; phylum Streptophyta; class Magnoliopsida; order Solanales; family Solanaceae; genus Nicotiana; species Nicotiana obtusifolia. The sequence continues at coordinate 1,983 of MCJB01019138.1, read as the reverse complement.
CCACTCTCCAGCTTGAAGGGGAGTATTAAAGAGAAGGGGCTATAGGAACCTACAAGAAACTAGAAGGGAGCAGCTTGTAAATATAGAAAATAGATTACTTGTAATTAGATATAAAGAGATTACGCAGATCTCATTCTGGCAACACAACAGAATAAACTGCAAAATTGTTTAAAATCTTCTCTCTCACTTCTCTCTAGTTCTCTTCCTTTTCCTAGATTTCATTGTGTCATTGTCGAAGATGCACTGTATGTATGAATTGCTGTTGTAGCTATAGCTCAATCTAGCTCAATTTTAGCAAATCATAGGCTTTTAAATACGTGCAAGAGAGAAGTTTATAATTAAAAAAATAAAATAATAAAAAAATAAAAAGTAGGCACGGCAATTTCAAATTTTCAAATCCAGTATCTCCCCATTCTATTTGGTAGTATAAATTTTCAGTTAGTCCTTAGAAATTTCTGAACACAGTAAAACTAACGAAGTGCGAAATAGCTTGACATTTTTTCTCTAATTAAATGAGCTACGAATACTACAATAGCTAATTCTATCATTTATTCAATTGAGAAGTGGTACGTATTAAAACAATTGCATGCGAATACCACAAACATACTTACCGGTAAAAGAAAACAAACGAAGTGGGTACCAAAAAGTAACAAGAAACAGTCACTAATATGCCTTTCTAAAGGCACCCGTGAATCTGTTATATAAGTACTATTATAGAAGATGACATTTCCTTTTCAGAATTGTGTCCTCTTTACCAGAGAAATAAGAACCATTTCCAGAAAGGATGATTGTCTATAGTAACGAGAAAATGCATTTGCAATTCCACTTCTGACAATAACCTCAATAATATATTCTCCCACAAACCCTCAATATTTATAAGAGCATGCATCATCCACATGACACTACTATTTCGTTTTGCCAGTGATCAGGCGTATTCATAAAAATCCGAAAAATCGAACCAAACCGAAAATTAAATCAAACCGATCAAAAAAACCAATAATTTTTAGGTTTGGTTTTAAATTTTAAAAATCGATCAAATTTGATTTGGTATTGATTTTAATAAAAAAAATAACCGAAAAAATCGAACCAAACCGACTATAGAAGTAGCTATTTAAATTTATTATTACACTTACATATATAAGTATATTTTTATATAAAGTTTCTAAAATTTTATGGTACATATTAATCGTTTGTATTTTTAGTCTAGTTCTTTGCTATTATAATAATCTAATTCTTTGCTTTTACACTCTAGTTTAATTGGTATTCTTTCTTTGCTAAGTACAATAATTTATTTCATGTTAAAAATAGTCGATTTTTAATTGAATTATTAAAATATTCATCACTATGTGATTCAATTATCATCAATATATCTTGGTAAATGATAGATTTCTCAAAGAGCAATTGGTTTGATGGTGTTACATTGAAAATGTAGTCGCCGAAGTATGCATTTGGCAGCGTATATCTCATATTAAAGAAAAAAACCGATAAATAACCGGAAAAACCGACAAAATCCGAATCGATAAAAAAATCACTACTAAAAATCAGGTAAAAAGCGACCGGAAAAAGCGACCAAAGTTGGTCCCCATATGCCCAATAGCGACCAAAAAGCGACCAAAATGGTCTGGTCACAATTTAGTTGGTCCCTCTTCAATAGCGACCAATCTTGGTCGCCATCTAGCGACCAAAGTTGGTCGCCAATTTCAAAATACAGAAAATTAAAATCTGCTCAATTGCGACCAAAGTTGGTCGCCCATTTGGTATTGTAAATTTTCTGTATTTCTACAATAGCGACCAAAGTTGGTCGCTATTTGAGAAATACAGAAAATTTAAAATACCAAAGTGGCGACCAACTATGGTCGCTTATTCAGTATTTTTAAATCTCTGTATTTTCAAAATTGCGACCAACTTTGGTCGCTATTTGAGAAATACATAAAATTAAAAATACTTAAATGCGACCAAAGTTGGTCGCTTTTGCAGATTTTA
>MCJB01019127.1:76295-123006 GCA_002018475.1 Nicotiana obtusifolia | reverse complement strand
AGATTTTCCTCGATTCTTTGATTTTGATCGGCCATGTTGATTTTGGTCCTTCGACTTGCTTCTCCCCCTTCGGTCAACGCTGAGAGCACTACCCGATGAATCTCCCACTTCTCGTTTGCGAATGCTTTCGCTGAGAACAACATCACGGATTTCACCAAACTTCAACCTCTCAGATCCACAGAAACTGCTAATTGCAGCAACAACAGTATCCCAAGACTCGGGCAGAGATGACATCAAAATCAACGCCTTAATTTCATCTTCAAAATTAATTCCCACAGAACTCAGTTGACTCACAATCATATTGAACTCATTTATATGATCGGCAACAGATCCATTCTCAGACATCTATAAATTGAACAATCTACGCATCAAATATACCTTGTTCATCGCCGATGGCTTTTCGTACATATTTGATAGCGCCTTCATCAGATGTGCCGTAGTCTTCTCCTTAACAATGTTGAACACCACGTTTCTCGACAAAGTCAACCGGATCAACCCCAACGCCTGGCGATCCTTAAGCTTCCACTGCTCCTCTGTCATGGAAGCCGGCTTTGCCTCAGTCAAGGGTTCGTGAAGATCTTTCTGGTACAGATAGTCTTCGATCTGCATCTTCCAAAAACCAAAATCGGATCCATCAAACTTCTCGATTCCAATCTTCGAACTCTCCATCTTCAGTGATCGTGTTGAATCTCCAAAGCTCTAATACCAGTTGTTAGGATTGATTCACTCAAACACTTTGAACTGATGAAGAAGATGAAGAAATCTTGAAGAGAGAAAAGTTAAGGTAAAGAGACAAAAAAACGTGAGAGATTTATTTCGTGGTAACACCCCGTTAGGGTAAACTTTCACAGCGGTGAGATTTATATATATTAATAATTAAGGGTATTTACAATGAAAGGAGAATAAACAGTACAGCCTATATATAGATCCCAAATAGTCTCAAACCTATAAGAGAAAGGTCTCCCAATTTGACCAGGATTATAGGTTTTCCTTTCCCAAATCTATGAGGACAATGAGTTTTCCTAAACCTATAGGGATTATGGGTTTCCTAAAAATACAAGGAAATAATTCAAGTCTATCACATATTAATTAGGCTCCACACCTAACAAGTGCTGCACGATTATATGAGATTGAGCCTCTGCACTAACAAGTATTGACTACATTGACTGCCAGTTCTTCAATCCTCTGCAGTCACCGGTACTGTTAGCTCCTATATCTTCATCCTCCGACCACCATACCCATTGTTAAGCCCTTTCCTCGTCTCATACCTCGAAGCACGTGCCCTTGCGCATGCTTAGTGTTTAGGTTTGCGTAGTTATGTGAACAAACATTTTCTACTTACCAAACTAGACAACTAGTTTTCACAGAGTAGGTTGGAAATGGAAATTCTCTAGAAGCTGAAAAGAAAAAGAACATCACTAGTGGTCTCTCGTGCAAGAAGAGAATAACAAGAATAGCTGTCGGAAGGTTGAGCTTTCTCAATTTGTTTCCTAAGCCCTTTCTTATTTGGTTTAGGGGCTGCTCACCCATGATTCCCTAAGAATCTAATAAGAGCCAAACTTGAATTTGAAAAGAAAAAAGATTTTCCCTCATTAACCGGAAAACAAGTATCCTAATTTTCTCTTTAGTAAAGGGAGACTAAGCCAAACGATCCTTTTTAGAAACCCTTCTATTATCTAAAACTTGGACGAACATAGAGGGAAAAAAAATTGGATGCTACTTACTTAAAGAGAAATAGAAAAAAAAATCTGATCCTGAATTAGTATCATCTGATTTTTAGGGAAAGAAGACATTCTATTAGATAAACAGAACACGACACAAGCGAATGAAAAAACTCATCACAAGCAGAAGAAGTGTAATTTGGGCCATCAGGATGCCCCTAGAAATTACACCAATCAGATAGGGAATCCAAAATGTGCTCCCATGGTTGTTATTATTGCTCAAACAACTTAAGATTCTGCTTATAGGAACTGCTTCTTTGACACTATATGTATAATCTCTGTTGTTTCTAACATATTTAAACCTGTAATAGCAATTGCAACTTCAATATCTACAGTGAGGAAAAACAATGATGAAGATATTATCATAAGCTAGAGGCCAAATAGCTGTATAAATTTCCTGACTTATCTTCCAAAAATTAGGAAGGAAAAAGAATATCTACAATGGCAGTAATTGCAGTAGCAATAGTAACTAATAGCAATATATTTTCCGAAAGGAAATGTAAGTAGGAATGCACGGATCAGGCACAATTTTAGTCACACTTCCATTTAAGATTTTCCTTAGTGAATGACAATCGCGAGCTGGTGAACGTTACACAAAATGGGATTAAGCCTCAATCCACTTTCGTTCTTTGTAACAAAGTCACAATTCACAATCAAACTGGGGCATTCCCTTCAAGCTACGTTCAATAGCAAACAAGACCATCTTACCAAGAGTATCCAGCTTTCTATATACGTATTATCTCTTAAATTTCCAGAATAAATATCCTAGTAAATCCCTGACTAATGACTAATAAAAAGTTATACTATAATAAACAGACACAACACTAAGATAGTAAGGGAGAAAAGGGGCATAATATTGAAGAGACAATTAAATAGATAAAAGTGTACTCTTTCTAACAACTTAAGCTTTTAGATGAGATACAATTCAACATGGTATAAGAGCAGGCAGAAAAATGAAGCTCGCACGTGAGGGGACGTATTGAAAAGACAATTAGATTAATAAAAGTGTGCTCTTTTGAACAAAGCTTTTAGATGAGATGGGAAACGAGTTAGAAAATACTTTTCCAGAATAACCAAGCTTAGTACAGAATCAAATTCATCGACGAATGTAATCAGGATTTAGGAAACCAATAAACAAAATGAATTACCCCAAGAAAATGCAAATAAAGAGAAAAGCATAATTGCCAAAATTTCAAAAACTTTCTCAATTCTATGAAACTCGCCAACAACAACAACAATAATAAAACCAGCGTAATCCCACAAGTGGGGTCTAGGTAGGGTAGTGTAGAAGACCCTCGACTCAAAGAAAGATGAAAAAAGAAGCAATAGCAACCAACAGTAACACTAGCAATCCCATAAGAAAATCGAAGCGAAAGAAACAAGTAGTAAAAAAAATCGAAGAATTCTATGAAACCTCACCATCCCACTCAAAGTTGTTCCAATAGCTGGTATCACCCCAAGACCAAGCTCCAATTCCAAGCTTTGTAACCTTCAAATCAGACCCACCAAGTTGCACCTTATCTTCTTCTGGTTTCACTGTAACACTACTCTCAGAAGCTACAGCTCTAATTGTATGCACCCGCCTGTGGCTCAAAGAACACAAACACGCACTGCTAAAATGCAAAGCCATTGCGTTATTGAATTTTCAAGAATTCAAAAGACTATGCTTTTTGCAGAGGAGGAGTGAGAAGAATGGTTCCCTTTTCTACTTTTCAAGAATTCGTTAGAAACATGATGACAACTTCCTATGGTTTTGTTTTGTTTTCATAAAAGGCACGACAATAATTCATTTGGAGGCTTTAGTTTCTACACGTATGTTTTTCCCTCGTATGGTTATGTCCTAATTAGTTGGCTCCCCATTTCTTACCACCACTCGAAGTTACTTGCATGTCCAATACTTTTCCCAAAAAATTATAGCACAAATTAAAAAAAAAGAGATCCAATTAGAGGAAAAAATGGAAGAGAAGAAGGAAACAGAAAAGGTAAAATTGGAGGGTGAATTTAATTTTAAGCCACATGATGGACACGTGGCAATATGATGCTAAACAATCCAATTAGAGTCTAATTAATCTCTAATTATTTCCCATTAGTGAATAAGGATAAATACAAGCCAGTTTAGACCGTTTGGTAACATCAGTGACTGATATGAATATGTAATTAAAAAATAAGTTAACGAAAAGTATTGATGAACCTTCACATAATTCAGGATCAAATATGACCTTTTTTTCTTTAAATAAAGTTAATAAAGTAAATGAGATAATAAAAATACTTGATTCTTGGACAGGTTATATATTTGGCCGATCGACCAAAAATAATTACATTCTCTAGCAAATATAAAATAATATGATTGATTATGTATAGAATATAAATATTCTGTATATTATATACTAATATATATATATATATATATATATATATATATATATATATATATATATATATTAATCGGGTATTATTTTTTAAAGCGACTACATTGTATAGCTTTCTCTGATTCTTCGCGCGCATGAACGTATCCAAGCCCAAAATCAATGTCTGGTCCCATAGCAAATCCGGTTAGAGCCCAAGTGCACCAAATTTTGTCAAAATGATACTTGTAGTAACAACAATAAAAAAAAATGATACTCCCTCCGTTTTAATTTACGTAAACATATTTAATGGGGCACGAAATTTATAAAAAAGAGAAAATTTTTGAACTTGTGATATAAAATGAGGCATATATATTTTGTGTGGCGTTAAATCATTACATAAAAGTAATTTATTTCCAAATATAAAAAATAGTCATTCTTTTTTACACGGACTAAAAAAAAAAAATTCACATCAATTGAAACGGAGGGACTATAATTTTGTATCTATGTTTTGTTTTGTTTGTTAACTGTAACTAGTTGTGGTTAGTATATTAAATTAAGAGCATGTTTGGCCAAGCTTCTGAGAAGTTAAAAGTATTTTTTTTCTCCCAAAAAAGTATTTTTAAAAAAATTTAAGCTATTTGGCCAAGAGTGAGAAGTACTTTTGGCCAACAACAGAAGCAAAAGCAATTTTTCTGCTTTTGGGAATAAGCAAAAAATTCTAGCTTCTTCCAAGAAGCAGAGGCATAAGCAGAAAATCAATTTATTCAAGACAAAACTAGCATCACCTTAAATTTATATTTTTCAAATTATCCCTTATTGGTTTAAGCCTTTTCTTTTCTTTTTTGTTTCTAGTTTCTTTTAAAATTAGAGATATCATATATATGAATATATTGTAACTTTTCAAATTCTTTTTTGACTTTTCTTGTTCTTGATTTTTTCTTTATGTAACGCCTTGTAACTTTCCAAATTATCTTCTTCTTTATTCACACTAAAGCAAATTATCTACATCCTTCTTTGGATTATCAATTTTCTTCCTACAAATAATCATTTATATTTCTTTTATTATAGGCTATTAATTCCCGAAACTTTAAAACAGTTATCAAATCTAATTTGTGAAAATTACCTACAAATAGGTAATAAATTTACAATTGCATCACATAATCTATATATTATTAAAAGGAAAAAAGAACTCCACACTAAACCAAGTGATAGTCTCAGAACAGGTCACTTGGCAATAAAGTTAGTTAGGTTAGGTAATAATCTTTTTTGTATTTAAATTTTTTTTAAAAATTGATTATGCAGTATCTATTGTTGATATTTAGTTACTCTTTTTTAATTTGATTTTAAACATAATTAACTTTTTTTTTACGGAGATAATTATTTTTTTATATGTTTCATTTCTATTTTATGCTCAACGTCATCTTTTAAGTTTGACACTCAAAATCATGTTGTTACAACTACTGTGACTATACATAATTTCATCCAATAACATTCTTCTACCGATATGGAATTCAACTATTATGTTAATGAAGACATTACTGCAGAGATTAGATGAAGGAGATGAGCCTTTTGGTATTCCTTTAGAAATGCAAGGCAGGTCTTCTACTTATAGGGGCATTGTGTGATGGGATAGATATAAAATTGTTGAGAAATATTATTACGTGTTAGTGACTTTGCTTATTATTTTATGGTGGATTATCATTATATAGTAATTTGTGGAATAAACTTCTAATTCATACTAAATGATGACAATAACTAATTATACCAGATAATATTATATGCTTTGGTATAACTATATATATTATGTTGATTTAAATATTTAATATGTATGTTTATTTTATGTTTTATATTTTAATTTAATAAAATAAAAAATAATAAAAGTCTCTTATGATAAATATGTAAGTTCTTTTTTCTCTTTAAAATAATTATAAGACCTTGGTACTATCCTTTTTGATAATTTGATACTCAAAAGTATTTTTTAGAAAGCCAAACACAATTTGTTTATCAAACGTTGCAAAAGGTACTTCTTAAATGAATTGGTCAAATATAAACTATTTTTTTTCAAAAGTACTTTTGGAAAAAACACTTATGAAAAAAAATACTTTTTAAAATAAACAGTTTTTGACAGCTTGACCAAACATGCTCTAAGTAATGTTAGATTTCAGTTAGGTTAGGGGTTAGTTTTGCCAGGTTGCATTCTTTGTAAAAATATTATTTTCTCCGTTTCAATTTAGATGAGACACTTTCCTTATTAGTCCGTTCAAAAAAGAATGACATATTTTTGTAATTGGAAAAACTTTAACTTTAAATATTTATTTTACCAATTTTATCCAATGATAAATTTTTATAATCACACAAACATCAAGATCATACAAAACTTTTACCCCTTAAATTTTTAATACGACGAGCTTTTATATTCCTTGGACATATGCATTCATTACAAAAACGAACTTACTTACACACTTTCTCTTTCTTTCCGGTCCTAATTTCTTTCAAGGACTCTCTCAAACAATCATTGTCTGAGCTTTAAAATTTAACAAAATCTGTATAAAAGAACTTGATAAATTTACGCAAAAATTTAAAATTCCAAAGACACTATACTCTCACACATGTTTCTTGTACGTTAAATTATTTAAAGTAGAACTTTCTAAATGATTTTGACCGATGAAGTTAAGAAAAATTTAGTCTTTAATTCAAGAACCAAACTGTGAGAAAAAATTATAAAAAAACTAACATTTGTTTAAGAATTTCAGAATTAACAACAAAGCATGTGCAAGTTTTCAAACTAAAAAATACGTCCTCCCTTTCAATTTAACGGTCACTTTAGCTCAAAAAATTATCCCAAAAATATTGTTACTTTAATGATTTTAGATTGACTTGTTATTTGTTTCCAACTCTACTCTTAATATTAAAGAAGTAAATAGTTGTTTTTGTTAAATACAGTGTAAATATGCATATAATTAGCTTCTTAATTATTAGCCTATAGTCATGCATATTGTTTGTAGTCAATGCATATAATTAGCTTCCTAATTATTAGCCTAGAGCCATGCCTATTGTTAGGCTTGTAATTTGTATATATGCCTATTGTTAGGCTTGCAATTTGAATGATCAAGGAAATTATCCCCATAATCGTTCATGATATCAGTTGCCTAGGGCACGATTCCTCTCCTCCGCTGCTATCCTCGGTATTCCGCCATTGTTAACTCTGCAGCCTTTATAGAAAAAGAAATGAATTCTCTTCTGCAAGTCAAATTCTCTTAGTGGATAACTCTTTTCAAAGATATTGTTTGGAAGCTTCTGTAACGTTTTTTGCAAATCAAACTGGAATGTGTTTCCATATGAGCGACAAAGAGTAAGCGACCAAACAACAATAGCATTGCAAGCCGTTACAGTAAGCACATTAAGAAGGGCAAGATCCCACTCCTGCTTTATCCTCTCCTTACGGGGTTTGATCTCCCACCAAACCGAGCAACCAATTGATACGGTTTCTGTTCATCTTCTTCCCTGTCTCTTACTCATTTTTTTTCTCAGAAATCTCTTTGTCGGGTTCGAAGACCTCATTTCATCCAGCTCTTGCCATCTCCAATATCAAAATAATGTTTCCATTAATCTTGAAATAAAAAATATCCTATACTCTACGTGGGCGGAATTATTCAAGATTCATGCACGATCATACCGGGTCCTTCACCATATCATTTCCCTTGCTACAGGCAAGGAGAAAGTTCATACTACCGAGGAAGAAAAAGAACTATGGATGACCCTTGATGCCACAGTTCTATCGTGGATATATGCTACCGTATCAAATGACCTCTTGCACACCATTATCGAACTCGATGCCACGGCCATGAAAGCTTGGAATAGATTGCGTGATATATTTCAAGATAATAAACATTCCCGAGCTGTGACTCTTGAGCACGAATTCTCCACCACTTCTTTGGAAGATTTCCCAAATGTTTTGGCATATTGTCAGCGTCTCAAATCCCTCGCTGATCAACTCAAGAATGTTGGAGCACCTGTTTCAGACAGCAGAATGATTTTACAATTGATTGGGGGCCTTACAAAACTGTACCGTGGTGTGGGTACGTTGATCCGTCAAAGCAACCCGCTTCCTCCTTTCTATCAGGCTAGGTCCATGCTTACGTTAGAAGAAGTAGGGATGGCCAAAGAAGCGGTGTTGGGCTCCGCATCGGCATCGACAGCCGCGTCAGGTGATGATACTCAGGTGACTTCTGAGCCTACGGGTCATTCGATGGGTCCAAAGCAACAAAAAAGGCAAGAACGGTGGCCGGAGATATTCAGGCAATGGCAATAGTCGTAGCTCCGGCGGTGGAGGTCGAGGTCGGGGACACACCGGTTGTGGGCGTGGCCGTACTAATGGCAGGCAGCAGCAGCCCTTTGGTGGACAGCAAGCCCCGTTTTGGAAGCAGGGTCAATTCCATGGTTGGGGTTGGATGCCCGTCCCACCTTGTCCTTTCCCAACTCAAGGTTGGGCCAAGCCTCCTGCCCAACAAAGACAGCCAAGTCTTTTGGGCCCAAGACCTCAATACCAACAGCAAGCCTATGCAACTTCTTCGTCTGGGCAGCCACCTACCTATGCACCAACGTACATTGAGTCGGTTATGCACACCATGTCTCTCAATCAACCCGATCCTTCGTGGTACATGGACACCGGTGCTAAATCTCATATGACATCCTCTACAGATACTCTCTCGTCTTATTTTAATTTGAGCAACCATCCTAATAATGGTATTATTGTTGGTAATGGTCATACTATTCCGATTCTTGGCTATGGTCACACTACTTTATCTTCCCCAAGTCCTCCCCTTTCTCTAAACAATGTTCTCCATGCTCCAAAACTCATAAAAAATCTCATTTCTATTCGAAAATTTACTACTGATAATTCTGTGTCAGTTGAGTTTGATCCTTTTGGTTTTTCTGTGAAGGATTTTCGGACGGGGATACCCATAATGCGGTGTGATAGTCGGGGGGGGGGGGGGGGGGTCTTTATCCCACTACCTCTTCTCTTAACAATCAAGTTGTCTTATCTACTTTTGCTGTCATCTCTCCTAAGCTATGGCATGATCGGTTGGGTCATCCGGGTGCTCCTATCTTAGATGTTCTTAGGCATAATAAAAGCATTGATTGTACTAAACTTTCCTATTCTCCCATTTTTGGTTCTTGTGTACTTGAAAAACATATTAAATTGCCTTTTATTCCATTTACTTCAAGTACTACTATGCCTTTTGATATTATTCATAGTGATCTTTGGTCTTCCCCTACTTTGAGCACTTCGCGACATCGATATTATATTTTATTGTTGGATGATTTTTCTAATTATTTATGAACTTTTCCTTTGGCACGGAAATCGAGTGTGTATGACACTTTCTTGGCCTTTAAGGCCATATTGCCACTCACTTTGAGCGTAATATCAAGAATGTGCAACGTAATAATGGGCGGGAGTTTGATAATAGTCCGTTTTGAGATTTTTGTAAAACTCGTGGCATGTCTTTCCGTCTTTCGTGTCCCCATACTTCGCCTCAAAATGGCAAAGCCGAAAGGAAAATATGAACTATAAATAATATCATTCGTACTCTTATTGCTCATGCCTATCTCCCCACTTTTTTTGGGCATCATGCATTGCAAATGGCCACCTATCTTCTTAATATTCTTCCGATTAAATTGTTGGAAAATAAATCTCCTCTTGAGGTTCTTTACAAAAGGATTCCTTCCTATTCTCATTTACGGGTTTTTGGTTGTTTGTGTTACCCCCTACTTCCATCTACAACTATCACTAAGTTACAACCAAGGTCTACTCCTTGTATTTTTTTGGGGTTCCCTACTAACCATCGTGGCTATAAATGTTATGATTTGTCGTCGAATAAAATCATTGTTTGTCGCCATGTCTTGTTTGATGAGAATGTATTTTCTTTTTCTAAGTTACATCACCCAAATTCCCACTCTTATGATTTTCTTGATGATGGCATGTCTCCTTACGTGATTCATCATATCCAACAATCTGGTCTAGCGCCCTCTACTTCCTCCTAATCAGCCCAGCCCACAAATTTTCCTTCTCAGCAAGTGCAACATGCTTCTCCCACTCCCCAAACAGCCCAGCTCAACTCCTCGATCCAACCCACACAGCGTGTCTCTCAGCATCCTAGGCCACCTCTTCCTTCTGGCCCAAGGCCGGATCCTCCTGCTACCCCTCTTTCAATTTCTCTCCAGCAGTACATAGTAGTGACCCGTAGTCAGAATGGGATATCTAAACTCAATCCGAAATATTCCCTTCGCTCCGCGGTTATGAGATCTCCCTTACCTCGTAATCCAATCGCGGCCCTTCGAGATCCGAATTGGAAAATGGCCATGGATGATGAATACAATGCTCTTATTAAAAATAAGACGTGGGAATTGGTGCCCCGTCCGCCTGATGTTAATGTTATTCGGTCTATGTGGATTTTTACTCATAAAGTCAAGTCTAATGGTGTGTTTAAGAGGCATAAAGCCCGTCTTATAGGTTATGGAAAGACACAACATGTTGGCATTGATTGTGGTGAGATATTTAGTCCAATGGTAAAATCAGCTACGATTCGAATGGTTCTTAGTCTTTCTCTCTCGAAGGCATGGCCAATTTATCAATTGGATGTCAAAAATGCCTTCCTTCATGGTGAGCTTTAAGAAATAGTATATATGCATCAACCATTGGGTTATAGGGATCGTGCTCATCCTGATTTTGTATGTCTCATGCGTACGTCATTGTATGGACTTAAGCAGGCACCCCGAGCTTGGTATAAACATTTTGCAGATTATGTGTTATCTATTTGGTTCACTAATAGCAGCTGTGATAATTCTTTGTTTATTTATAGCAAGGGGTTCGATATGGCTTACATTTTACTATATGTTGATGATATTATTCTCACTGCTTCTTCTGATGCTCTCCGGTGTTCAATCATGGATCTTCTTAGTTTTGAGTTTGCTATGAAAGATCTTGGTTCGTATTGCTTTGACCCGCCATAAAGGGGGGGGGGGGGGCATATGTTTCTTTCACAATGCAAGTATGCCGAGGAGATAATTGAGCGTGCAGGAATGTCTACTTGTAAATCATCCCCTACTCCGATTGGCACTAAGCCAAAGGTTAGTGCTACATCGAGTGCCAAATTTGATGACATCACCCTTTATCGGAGTCTAACAGGGGCTCTGCAGTATCTCTCATTTACACGGCCAAATATCTCATATGCCGTCCAACAGGTTTGCCTCCATATGCATGATCCCAGAGTTGATCATATGTCTGCTCTCGAATTATTCGGTATGTTCAGGGTACGTTAGATTACAGGCTATACTTATACTTATACCCGTCTTCGTTTTCTACTCTGGTTTCTTATACTAATGCATATTGGGGAGGTTGCCCTGACACGCGGCTGTCTACATCTGGTTATTGTGTATTTTTGGGTGACAATTTGGTCTCTTGGTCGTCCAAACGTCAACCCACATTGTCTCGTTCTAGTGCCGAGGCAGAGTATCGGAGGGTGGCAAATGTTGTCTCCGAATCATGTTGGATTCGGAACCTTCTCTTAGAGTTGCATTGTTTGATTAAAAAGGCTACTCTTGTTTACTGCGACAATGTAAGTGCTATTCATTTATCAGGTAATCCAGTTCAACATCAACGCACAAAACATATAGAATTGGATATCCATTTTGTTCGGGAGAAGGTTGCGCGCGGTCAAGGCCGTGTACTTCATGTGCCATCCCGTTATCAAATAGCAGACATCTTTACCAAAGGTCTTCCGCTAGTATTATTTGAAGATTTTCGGGACGCTCTCAGCGTTCGTAAACCTCCAGTTTCAACTGCGGGATGTGTTAAATATAGTGTAAAATATGCATATAATTAGCTTCCTAATTATTAGCCAATAGTCATGCCTACTGTTTGTAGTCAATACATATAATTAGCTTCCTAATTATTAGCCTAGAGTCATGCCTATTTTTAGGCTTGCAATTTGTATATATGCTGACTTAGTGAATGTGAATGATCAAGGAAAATAGTCCCATAATATTTCAGTTTTTATTAATGTTGCTTAACTCTAAAACATTATTTAATCGGAATAATTTAATAAATTATATCTCATATACATATTATTGTTTAATAAACGTGAAAAAAGCTAAAATAAAGAAAAGGAATAGTTAAAAATTGGAATTATTGGAACTGCCCAGAAGCTTCAAAATTACGACGGGGGTGTGAAGTAAGATTCAAGCGAACAGCAAAACCAACACACCGGGCGTCACATAACATGCCACGTGGACATTATGCCAAATGTCAAATTCTTATTGGTTAACCCCTTCACTTTCCACCTGTAACCCCAATGGTATATATACCTTAGTCTCCCTTCTGTTACTGAAATTTCCTCTTCCCAATTAAGTAATAAACTTCACTGGAGATCTTTTTTCCGATTAAATTCCGATTTGCTAACGCCGGCGTGCGAATATGTTATTCCGAATAGGGATAATCCTATCATTGTTTTTGCTGCTCACTCCAATTCCATGTCAATCCGCAGTTTCCAGCATAGATCTGGGATCCGAATGGTTCAAAGTCGCCGTGGTCAACTTAAAACCCGGTCAACCACCTATTTCAATCGCGATAAACGAAATGTCCAAACGGAAAACTCCGTCGCTTGTCGCATTTCACGCCGGCAGTCGCCTCATCGGCGAAGAAGCTTCTGGAATCGTCGCTCGTTATCCCAACAAGGTTTACTCCCATCTCCGTGATCTAATATCAAAAACCTTCCCGCACGTGTCCAAAACCCTTGAATCTCTCTACTTAAGTTATGATATTTCGCCCGAGGAATCGAGAAATGTGGTGGTTTTTAGGACTGAAAATGGTGATTTCACGGCGGAGGAGCTGGTGGCGATGTTGTTGAAGTATGCCCTTGGATTGGCGGAGGCGCATACTGGGGGAATGCCAGTGAAGGATGCGGTGGTGACTGTGCCGCCATATATGGGAGTGGCGGAGAGGAAAGGGCTGCTTGTTGCGGCAGAATTGGCTGGTATCAATGTATTGGCGCTGGTGAATGAACATTCTGGTGCAGCATTGCAGTATGGGATTGATAAAGATTTTTCAAATGGCTCAAGGCATGTGATTTTCTATGATATGGGTGCGGGTAGTACCTATGCTGCCTTGGTCTACTTCTCTGCTTATAATACTAAGGAGTTTGGGAAGACTGTCTCAGCTAACCAATTTCAGGTAAAATTAAGTAAACATTTCATTGATTTTAAGCTCAGAGTATTATTTGTATTTGTATGAATAGAATTTTTGATATATTTACATGCAACATTGCAATTCTGATGCTTTGTATAGTTGTTGTGGAGAATGCTTCTGTTGAAGTTATTTTGTTAGGTTTATTATTTCGGTGCAAAAGATTGTAACATTGTATATAGGGGTGGATGTACGGTATAAGCTATGGTATCTATACCAGTAGCTTTGGGTCAGACCTTGAATATGTTTTAAGAAATCTACTAGTTGTGTATAAATATTAAATTTTGAACCCAGTAACTCAAAGCGTTAGTGAGCTCACTAATATCCCGAACCCATAAAATTTAAATCCTGGTATAGGTACTTTACTTAATCTTTTTTCCTTGAATGTTAGATAGCTAGTATGACAGATGAGTGTTGCAGGTCAAGGATGTTAGATGGGATGCGGAGCTGGGAGGGGAACATATGGAATTAAGATTGGTGGAATACTTTGCGGATGAGTTCAACGAACAGCTTGGAAATGGGGTTGACATAAGGAAATCCCCAAAGGCAATGGCGAAGCTAAAGAAACAAGTTAAGCGAACTAAGGAAATTCTTAGTGCAAATACAGCCGCTCCAATTTCAGTTGAATCTATTTATGACGATCGGGATTTTAGGTGAGTTTGTTGTTCATTGATTTTAATGCACATGAATCTGCTTTCTTTCTTGTTTTCTTGTTCATCTATTTCTGGGAAATTTTAGTTCTGAAATTTATCTTTTAGTTCCCCAGTGTGCTTTTAGTAAGTGAATGACGTCATGTTATCTAGAGAATGGTGGTCAATAAGTCCTGTCTATGTATGAAAGGCTTGGAGAAACTTTATGCTGCATCAGAGTGAGACTTAGTACCATATGCCATGCACTGGCTACAGTATATAACGTGCTGCTCGTGATGAACCCTTTAAATGATTCGACTCGATGTGCTCGAGATATGATGGAGCTATTTTTTCAAAGAATAGGCTCTTGCTGTAATTTCTTATTTTGAATTTAAACCTTATTGTTTCTATTGCTCTTTTAAGCTTTCACAAATTTGATATCACTTGAGAAGTCCATGTACCGTGAAATGGGTTATTACTAAGAACAAAGGGGCCCTACCTTTTGCACCTTTACTACCATAGCCTTCCAGAGATATTTTGGACCAGGCCAGGACCAATATCAGTTTTGTCTAAGTAAGCAATCCTAGAGATCTTTTATACAAACGAAAAGGAGAAAACAAGAATGGAGAAATACTTTCTTTCTGATGTGCAATGGCATATGCGGAAGGTGAAGTATAGCATGAGGCAAGGCTTAGCTAAAAGTCAATGCAGTTGCACTCGCTATGATTTTATGCTATAGAGCTTATGCGATTAATCTGAAACTGATTCTCTAGGTATACACATTAATTGGATGGCATTGTATTGTTTGTTGCTCTTTCACAGTTTGCCGTGTTTGCATTTTTTCTTCACAATATTTTAGCTAATACGACATTGTGGATTATGTAAACTTTTAGTTGACATGATCAAATTCTCAATTTCGCATTGGATAAGAAAGTTCTGCTCCCCCGTGAATAGGTTGCTATCTAAGACATATAGGAGCCAAGGCCAGTATCCATCCTTCTTCTTGTGTGTGACTTATGTGAATCTACTGCCATGCTTTCACATTTGGAAGTGGAGGAAGAGCGATCTACTACTAAATTATCAATTGTTCTTTAATTTATTCACTCATCAGAACTTTATTTTCTCACAGGAGCTCAATAACTCGTGAGAAGTTTGAAGAGTTATGTGAAGATTTGTGGGAAAAAGCTCTTGTACCGTTAAAGGAAGTTCTTACACATTCTGGTTTGAAAGTGGAAGATATCTATGCAGTGGAGTTGATTGGAGGTGCCACCAGGGTGCCAAAATTGCAGGTCTGTGTCTCTGCTCTTTTCTTAACAAAGTTGAGGTCTACCAACTACAGTTATTGAATACCCATATTAGTTGTTGCCGTATACTAGCAAACCCAAGAAATATTTTTGATTGCCGATGACATGTATATTATAGGATAAAATAAATGTTGTGTTGCTGGCTGTTGGAGTTTCTTGCCACTGAATCTGTCAGCATCATCTTTATCTGCAGCAGAGACAAACTGTAGTAGTCATGTAAAATTGGATATCATTGCTTGTAGCATGATTGATTTAGGGATTTGTCAAGACACTGATTGTTTTCCTGAAAATAAATTACATTCCTCCATTGCAGGCTAAGCTTCAAGAATTTCTTGGAAGGAAAGAACTGGACAGACACTTGGACTCTGATGAAGCAATTGCACTTGGTGCCTCGTTGCATGCTGCAAATATAAGTGATGGAATCAAGTTGAATCGTAAATTGGGGATGATTGATGGTTCTCCATATGGATATGTGATTGAAGTAGATGGTCCAGATCTTCCCAAAGATGAAAGCACCAAACAGTTGATCATACCACGTATGAAGAAACTACCCAGCAAGGTATATCAGAAATTTGTTTTGACTGTTTATTGTTGGGGAAATGACAGGTTATTAAAGAGCGTAATAATACATGACAGTTTTATGTCCCATTGTGTGGTCTAACTGCAGATGTTCAGATCCATTGTTCATAACCAGGATTTTGAAGTTTCACTAGCATATGAAAGCGATGACTTCTTGCCACCTGGAACTCCTTCACTTACATTTGCTCAGTATGCAGTGTCAGGTCTTGCTGATGCCAGCGAGAAGTAAGAATCAGCAATATATGGATCAAATGGTGGATCATGATCTGTTATTCTGAGCTTTCTGCTTTTTCTTTTAGGTACGCATCACGGAATCTTTCTGCCCCCGTCAAGGCCAATCTACATTTCTCCCTTAGTAGAAGTGGAATATTTTCATTAGATCGAGCTGATGCTGTTATTGAAATAACTGAATGGGTGGAAGTTCCACGAAAGAATCTGACAGTGGACAACTCAACCTCTGCTTCTGCGAATACATCAACTGAAAGTAGCCCCAGTAATACAGAGGAAAGCAGTGAAAATTTGAATGCAGACGGTGGTAACAGTAATAGCTCTGATCCTAGTGCAAACGATTCTAGCACCACAAGTCTTAGTACAGAGAAGAAGCTGAAGAAACGGACTTTCCGAGTTCCACTAAAGGTCATCTGAACTTATCGATTTGCAGGGGGGCTATTTCGCATCCCCTTCATTGATTTCCATTGGGTTCCAGGGGAAATGCTAGTTAGAAATACCTTTACTTTACGAAGTTCTTTACCAGTCTTATCCGTGAGGCTTCTTTGTTCATGTAGATTGAGGAGAAGACTGCTGGGCCAGGAGCATTCCTTTCGAAAGAATCTTTTAGTGAAGCTAAAAGCAAACTAGAAGCACTGGACAAAAAAGATGAAGAAAGAAGAAGAACTGCAGAATTGAAGAATAGCTTGGAAGGATACATATATGACACTAGAGACAAGGTTTGAGGGCTTATACTTTTTGTGTCTTTAACACTTGTGGATGCGTGTGATTATCTTGACACCTAATCCACTCAGCTCCAAGAACTTGAAGCCCTATCTATGTGTATTATTGATTTTCCCATTTCACGTTCCAATTGTATTTGCTTGTTCTCCATATTGATTTATATAATATTTTTTCTCTAGCTTGGTAAAGGCTTTGCAGCTAGATAAATCTTTCTGCAAGAGTTTTCAAGCACATATCCATGCTTTAAGATCCTCCTAATGCATCCTTTTATTACACTGTTTTGCTTTTGTGCCCTTAAATGAAACTTCCACATAGACACAGAACATAGACACGTGCAGACGCACTCTGTTTCTCTGGTGTGTGTTCGATGTTGTCACCTTGTGGATCATTGTTAGCTTCTCAAATTTTTTGTTTCTCTTGTGATGCACTTTTCATGAGTTGGCTTCCAGTGGCCCCCTGTCACTGCTGTTTCGTGCCAAAATTTTATTCGTTGATCACATGAAACTGATTAATAAAACACCTCTCTTTATTATGTTTTCATGTGCTCATTAACAGCTTGAATCTGAAGATTTTGCAAAAATTTCGACCAGTCAGGAGCGTCAATCATTTATTGAGAAACTTGATGAGGTTGCCTACTTCCTCTTTCCATGTTTGGTCATATATATGTATATATATATATTGTAAATACTAAATGAAGTTGCTGCACATTTTTCAGGTACAAGAATGGTTGTACACTGATGGTGAAGATGCTTCTGCCACCCAGTTCCAAAAACATTTAGATGAGCTGAAAGCTATTGGTGATCCCATATTTTTTAGGTCTGCTCCTAATATTAACTGTCAAACACTGAAGAATAGTTTTTTTAATACCACTTTAAGTAGCTATGCTGAATGTAAATATTTGGTGCAGACATAATGAACTTACTGCACGCCCTGCTGCATCTGATCATGCTCGAAAATATCTTAATGAAGTGCAACAGGTAGGAAATTTGATTTCTTCTTCTATTCATGTTCTTTTCTGTTTGGTTAAAGATTGTATGGATCATGAAGTGTAGTATGTAAGCTTGAGAGAGTAATTGCGTTATGGTAGTATCTGTATGTAGTAGGACAAAATACGGTTCCTATTTAATTTTTTCCAAAAGGCAAATGGAGAAATTAGTAAAGGTTTACTAGATTACACACTTACACAGGCACATGAATCCGAAAGTTGGTAGTGAAGTTTTTCTAGTGGAGAAAATTCAGTTACATTGTTGATGCTGACCTTACTATCCAGATTCCTTCGCAATACTCTGTGTGATTTTCAAAGCTGTGAGCCAGCCAGGAAAGCTTTCCCATCTTTTTCTCCTTTTAATCCTTGCATTTACCTTTTGTTTCTTTCTTGGATACTTCAGATTGTGGATGGATGGGAAACAAACAAATCTTGGCTTCCTAAGGGAAGAATAGATGAGGTACTCTTTTCAGCTGTTGTGTTTGTCTTTTTTCTGTTGTTGATATAATAAAAGCTAGACATCTCCTCATATGTTCATAGCTGGGAAATAAAAAGGGTCATGTTTGCAGGTTTTAAAAGAAGCTGAGAAAGTGAAGAATTGGTTAAATCAGAAGGTGGCTGAACAGAAAGAGTAAGTCCCCTTTTCCCTGCTCGTGTCTTTCAACCTTTATCTTTTTCCTATTTACATACATAGTTTTGCCTCTCCCTTTTCTTTCCATACTTCTCTGCTTGTTTCTCTTACCACCTTTTGATTTAGTCACTGAACGTAGCATGCCTTTTTTCTGTTGTAACATCTTGTTCATCAAACTGTTGAGCCACTGAGCCTCTGAAAGTGATGACTGAAATTCTCTCTCCATAAAGAATGAAGCTAGAGGATCTGTGTATCAAAGCATATGCTCTTTGATTCGAACACTTGTGCACATATATTATATACACATACATGTGTGTATATGGGTCTTGAAAGTGAAAACTGAAATACTCTTCTGTAAAGAATGAATCTAGTGGATCTGTGTATCAAAGCATATACTCTTTGATTCGAACACTTGTGCACATATATTATATACACACACACATATGTATATGGGTCTTGTTAACCTACTACAACTCCATTTCCATTTCCTTCATTTACCTTCTAAAGCACATTAATATCTTTTTAATAGCAGCAGGACTTTTTATCCTTCCAACACAAAATCGAAGCACCAAAAGAACCATCTCTCCTCCAAATCAACCACGCCTTCTCTATTCTTTCCTCTTCACTGGCAAATACTTCGTCGCCATTTCTTTTCTCGGCGATTGCTCCTATCTGTTCCTTTCTTCGGCGATCTCCTCTCCATTTCTTTCCTTCGGTGAACAACTCTCCTTCCTCTTTTCCTCTACCCCTCACTCCTTTTTCCTTCTTTCTTAGCCTCTCCATTTCTTTCTGTGACCAAGTCATCCTTTTTCTCCTTTTCCCTTTTCTTCCATATCTGTTAATCAAAAGAAAAACTGGAAGAGTGAAGTATAAGGATAAGCTAAGAAGAAGGTGGTGTAAGTCTTGTACAAATACCTTCCAAGAGAGCAAACCTCTGGGAAAAAAGTTGATTCTCTGATATGCTTCTTGAGCATGTTTACTACTTTTTAACTTTTTCACAAGCTGTACCACATCACTTTTGTAGGACAAGGGAAAAGGACAGATAAAAGTGATGTGGTACAGCCAGTGAAAAACATCTTTTTATTTTTATGCAATGCTAACCTACTATATCCAGTGAAAAAGCTCTTCACAATGCTAGCCTATTATAGCAAGCGAAAATGTTCTTCACGGTGCTAACCTACTATCAGTAGTAGGCCACATTTCTTATTTGGTTTGTATTTCATGCAACCAAATTAGGAGGGAAGAAGGTGGAACTTTGTTATCTTCTTTTGCCCCTATTCAATTGGGGATCGGAGGAGGATTGTAATGGTAGAGTAGAAAAGAGAAGAAAATGGGTGCTATAAGAATGTTTATCCGCAGGTCTTTGGTTCAGTGACAAGGACGGGTGATGTGTGGTTAGCACATCGTAGCTTCTAACCCTGCCATGTACAAGGTTAAGTTGCATAGGATTAGAGCAGCGAGCCCATACACCCCGAGCTCTGAACCTTCTCACCGACTGGAGTTGGGCCAAAAGCCCACATGGGACAACTTCAATATTAAAAGAAATGAGTAAAATAAAAAGAACGAAATAAGAATAGCATAAATACTCTCTTTATTCGCTGAATTTTCATATGTTATTTGAGTCGGTTCTTGAGTTTGACAGCAAAAGTTCTCTGGTGGAAAACTATATAAAATATCATTAGGCTATGCTGGTTCTCCATAAAAGCTGTGACCCATATATCCTAGTGGTCCAGCTTGCCAGTTTGAGGAAGTCATAGCTCTCTCTATAAACTTACCTTCTAGAAGAAATAACTTTCTATAAACATTGTTCTGAGAAAATTTATCTTATTGTTGCTAATCTTTTTATCCCTTTTCTCATTCTTTTGTGTGTTTAATGCCTTTTTTATTTTTCCTACAGCACTCCTGGATTCAACAAGCCTGCATTTACTTCTGAAGAAGTATATGAAAAGGTTCTCGATCTTCAAGACAAGGTACTTGACCTAAATCATCGTTAATTTGCTCTAGTGATAGAGCTGACCAAGAATTAGGTAGTCAACTTCTTCTCCATATGAAGCTTTCACTGTCTGATTCTGCCTTTCTCTTCTTTGTGGATCAGGTCACTAAGGTAAATAGAATACCCAAACCGAAGCCAAAGATTGAGAAGCCTGTGAAAAATGAAACTGAAAGCAGCGGGGAGAAAGCAGACGCTACCAACTCCTCTTCCGAGGAGGGTACCTCTCAGAAAGAAAAAACAGCTTCAGATGCAGAAAAACCATCCACCGATGGAAAAGCCGATGCCCAGTCTAAAGATCACGAGTCAGACCATGATGAGTTATGATTATTGCCTACAATGACACATCAAAGGCTAGATATCTGCAAATACAAAGAGGAAGAGACAGCAACGAGTATACACCGAGTCAAACCCATCTTTTTCATGGAATTCTTTTTCTTGCCATGCTTTGGGAGTCCTCGGTCTCCAGGCAAATATGAGTTCAAATAGTACATGCTAAGAGATCTTACACTTAATCCGTCGGTAGCTGTAACACCATATTAATGTAGAACAGTGGAACATTATTCATGCGCCGTTTTGGGTGCAGAATGGAATTTTGTTAGCTCCCCTCCGTTGAACGCTTTCTGCCACCACCCTCTGCCCCTCCTGTCCTCTGAAACTGCACTTCCTTCTCCTAGAACTGGAAAATGTCCACTATTCCTTTGGGACAATGGATGCGTATTTACTATATATAAATTTTCAATACTTGTATCGTTAAGTTATGCCACTAATGCCCCGGTGTGCTAAAGTGACCATGCTGTGGGCAAAGTTATCCACTAATTGGTCAGCAATTTTTTTTTGAAAAAGGGGCAAGGAATTGATGTGGATCTTACGAAAACCAAAAGCTACTTAACCCACAAAGACAATTTCCCAATTTTGATTTAGGATCCAGTTCTCACTACTTACCAATAGATGATGTATTGTGCAATCATGATATAACAGATAGTCTAAGTCAAATATTTCTTAAGCTACCCGATTTTCATAAATCAATGCCCCATCCTCAGAAGGAGAGAAATATTGAGATGCCATAATTTGTTGAGGATTTCTAGTACTAATGCTAGTTCATTTTTTTGTGGATAGGATAACTGGTAGTTAGATTTTCCTCTGTAAAAACTTTGACAAGATGTATCATGAAAAATTAAATGAAGAAGAAGCACAAAAATTATTGATCTTAGAATTACAAACAAAACTAAGATGCTATAGTATCAGCTGTGGATATTTCCATTTTCCCAGCTACCTTCTTGTCACTTTATGTCTCATGTATACATTTTGTTATCCAAATCATCTGGGAATTTAAAATTGCCTATTGATAAACAAAGAATATGTAAAGGTGGATATACATCTAGTAAACTGTAAAGCTATAACAAAATGGGATATCGATAAGAATCTGAATTGACAAAAGCTAATCCTGTCTCCTCGAGGCATTAACCTGATCAGCAAAACTGAGTTACTTTAGTTGTAACCATTTCTGTGAACCTTTTGCCATCTCCATGCTATTGCTAAACTCTCTTCTAGTGAATACCTTGCTATCCAGTTTAGTTCGTGCCTAATTTTAGAAGGATCGCTGTAGACTTCAGCGTAGTCTCCTGGACGTCTACTCAGGTAATCAATCTTTATGTCCACTCCTGTTGCTCTTTTACAAGCTTCCACAAATTGTTTCACTGAACTACCTGTAATGACAAGGACGTGACCATCAAAGTGACTTCTGGCGTACCAATATGCAGAAGCAGATCCATGATTTAAATTTAATGACTTCAAACTTGCAGTGAACTCATTGTACTGTATTTATTGAGATTTTAGTAGGTTTTTACGTATATATCTATACTTCGTGTTAAAATTTATGAGTTCAGATGAATCCATAGCTTTTAGGCTACATCCGCTTATGCCAATATGAATATATAAGTTTGCAACGAACAAAATGTTCAAAAGTGATTATAAGTAGTGAAAAGTAACCTTTTCCAGTCCCAACATTGTAGATGCCAACTTTGCTTGGTTTTGCATGCTCGAGAGCTTTAACATGAGCGTCAATTAGGTCAGTCACGTCGATATAGTCTCTTACACAAGTGCCATCAGGTGTGTTATAATCTACTCCTCTTATCTGCAATTACCAGATAGAAATAAAAATTAAGTGTTACATGCTGTTTAGACATAAACAAGCAAGCCTGTATAGGAAAATGGAGACAACGAGATAACCAAGTAAATAGAACAGTCGAAAATGACAAATCAAGAAAAGAAGTGCAATATCTACTTAAAGGTACTTTAAAAATGTAACAATCAGTAATGCACCTATTACTGCTTACCTTCAACCCTGGAATTATACCCCTGGCTGCATCAAAACAAGCACCAGATATCCGACCTTGCTCACGTAATTCTGGTCGTGGAGCTTCTCCTAACCTTCCTTCAGGGTCTGAGCCGATCACATTGAAGTACCTGATTAGTACATTGGAGACCATCAGATACTTGCATTGGGAAATGCATATGTACAACGACATTACACTTGCACCGACTTCAGAAGCACCAGATCAATAACTTTAGCAAGCCTCAAAGAATTTGAAAAAATAGTTTTTGTTTTACTGCTTAGCGATGAAAAAGACCTAGAATCAGTGAAAAGCTAATATGGGTGCTTATTTACAGGTTTCCTAAAGGTACGAATTCTACTATCATCTACCACATGAATGTATGTACCATTATTATGCGAGGTGACTCGAGTTCAAGTTGGTGAAGTAAAACTATTCTTATAATGATAATGTGTTTAATTCAATCATAGAAAGGCGCTTCCTTACTATGGATCAGCCGACCATCCCTTTTCAAGATATTGAAGCGTAAAACACGAACCTTAATATCATGATAGCCATATCTGAAGTCTTTGAGTAGTCCAGTATGATATCTTCAGCCATTTTCTTTGCTTTTCCATATGGATTTATTGGGGCCTGTTTGTATTCACAGTTACATCAGTTAGTTTGGAAACACTGGAACCACTAATGATATTTACAAGAACAAACTAATATTCCAGTCATTGGCAAACGTGAAAACGCCTAATGGAGCAAACTCGTTCTAGTTTGACAGGACGATGTTTTTCTTGTTGACATATGAATTTAGAGATGAAACATCAGTATAACTAAAAAGCTTCTAATGAAGTAGAAATTAGTTACTGACTTGTGGCGTCTCTTCTGTAATAGGCATTTTCTCAGGCTCTCCATATGTTGCACAGGTACTTGAATAGATTAGCGTCTTTACACCATGCGTCGCCATTGCCTTAACTAGAAGCAGAGTGTTTGATGTGATGTTATGATAATACCTGCACAGTACAGAGTATTACAAGACAGACAAAAAAAAGGAGAAAAACAAAAGAAAAATAGTTTATTTTCTGTCTTAGTTGTCCAACAACAACAACCCAATAGATTCCCATAGTGGGAATCTGGGGAGAGTAGGATGTACGTAGCTTTACCCCTACACTGAGAGGGCAGAGAGGCTGCTTCCGATATAATTTCTTTTATCAAAAAGTTAACATTCTCAGGTACCTAAGCGGTTCTTGAGTACTTTCACCAACATATGCAACAGCTGCAAAATGCATCACAGCATCAAATGCATTTTGTGAGAAAATCTTGTTAACCTGAGATTGTTGGTTAAGGATAAAAAAATCCTGACAATATTTGAAGCAGTAACAAAGATGTTACTGTATAGAGAACTAAAAGTGTAGATAAGTCGTGAAGCTAAGCATGAAAGAAGAAAACAAGTTATCCAGGATACAGCAGCACCATCTCCCAGATCAGCATAAATAAACTGAAGTCGCCCTGGCTCGGGAAATAGTTCCTGGAGAGCTTTAACAGCACCCATATTTCCACGCGAAAGGTTGTCCTGTCAGAAAAATCTCATGATTATGACACAGTCGAAAACTTGATTTGTGAGGGGATTTTGAAATGAAGAGGGACATACCACAATAGTTACACGGTATGAATCTTTTAGGAGTCTAAGGACAGCATGAGAACCTATGTAGCCGGCACCTCCAGTCACTAACACATGAGTTACACCAGGTTCGTGTTGAGAAAACTGAAAATTACAAATTTTGATTGCCGATCACCAACAGATTCTGATATACATTGTAAGACATGATCTAATTATGAGTCGGACAATCACCTTGACGGAGGTACTAAAACCAGATGAATTTCTGAATATAAGAAAACAAATTGCTGCAATGCCAGCAAGCAAGAGTAGTTTCCTGGAAGTGCTGCTCCTTCTCTTTAACTCCACAAAATCCATGCCTGAAAGTTAATGTGCAAATATAATTAGCTCTTTTCAAAGTATATTCTCCTTAAATTTTAGTTAGTAGTATATCAATTCATTTCTCCCATGAACATTTAAGTTCTTCCACATCTTACCATGTAACAATTCAACATACTCAACACTGATGGCAACTTAATAAGTTATAACAGCATTATCGTGCAGCCAGGGGCGAAGCTACACTGCCTTAAGGGTGGTCAATTGACCGCCCTTCGCCAAAAATTACACTGTGTATATAGGTAAAATATTAGGTTTTAAAGATATATAACATATATTGGACACCCTTTGTCGGGGAAATTTCTCCACTTCTTTCAAGTTTGAGAACACCCTTGGGAAATTTTTGGCTTCGCCACTGTGCAACTACTAAATCTACCAAAAAAGAATTTGGTACAAACGTCTTTGCAGTTTCTAAAAAATTATTTTCAGGGAATCCATCAGCTATTGGCGTTCAGCGGCCATTTATAGAATTCCAGCCATCAAAACTTCCCCATATTCCTAACTACTAAAAGATCATCAATCTCATGAACATGATTTGCAGACAAAAGCGTTTGATTATTTAGGAAGTCAATATACTTTTTAATGTCCAATTAGGATCAACTAAAGGGATATAATCCAATTTATATTTCAAGCAATACTTCACAAAAGGACCTCCTCCAACCTAAAAAACTATCCTATATCTAAATAATTTTAGATGCTAATTTACACCACACCGTAAAATAAGTAGTTTGCACGTTGGAATCAAAAATCATGATGCAGACTGCAGAATTTATCTCCCTTTCACCAAGAAAATATAGAATTAAAAAGACAACTTTTTTAATAAAAGACTAATCAATCAGAAGTTGATTTGAACATCACAAAGCCACAACAATCATAGAAAGACAAATAAAATTCTTCATTACATTTCAGAGAATGACTTACAAGAATGTATATATGACTTAAAAGAATGTATATCACGAAATTATAGATGCAAATAAGTAAAGCTAATTTTGCCAACAGATAAATTAGTAAAATCCAGAAAGCCTGTGAATGTGTAATAATAATGTGTATAGAAAGATGACAGAAAGATAAAAACAAAAAGTCAATACTTTGCAACGACCTTAAAAGCGGAGGAACCAAGAATATAATTCACCAAACAATTAATTTTCTTTTTTAAAAAAAAAAACGTCTATAGCCTCAGAAGATGATCGCCAAAAAATTTGTAACAATGTAAAAATCACATGCAAAATCTAATTCTAGATAATAAACAAAAAAAACTACGTAAAAAATCCCAGATAATGAATATTAAGAAAGAATGACATAAAACATTGCTTACCTGAAACCAAAGAGGAAACGGAAGAGATTTATCCTTAAGCCAAAACTGATATATGTTATAATAATGTTAATTACTAGTATTAATATTAAGGAAAAAAAGAGAGAGAAAACAAAACGAGAAACAAATGGGAAGAAGTTTTCTGAATATAAAGACAAAGACCAAAGAAGTTGTAGTATATAAGAAGAAGAAGAAGTCAAATAATAAACATAAGTAGATTTAGAAAATCCGAAAAGACAATATATTGCAGTGGAAGAAAAGTGGACCATGTTCTTGAGACTAATAATAAACTCAAAGCAGCCTCAAAATTAAACTAATGGATTATAATTAATTATAATTATTAAAATTGTGTTACACGTAAAACTGCCATTAGTCGTTTTACCATTGATGACTCTCCTTTTTCTTCTGCTAAGTGTGTGTGTGTGTGAGAGAGAGAGAAAGGAAGACATTGGTGGAAGAGAGTCCCTGGTCTATTGGGGACTGTGTGTGTGTGAGAGAGAGAATTAAGAATGGTTTATTTTTCAATTGAGAGAGGGAAAATGTCATTTTCCTATTTGTTGGACCTTTTTTTTTTTATGGATTTTATTATTATCATCTCATGCAATAGGATTTATTACTGAGTATAACTCGAAATCCTAAGCTACTCTCCCTTTTATAAGGAAATAAAAGAAGTTGAATGCTACTTTAAATTAATTACCTCTTATTTCTTGTGTCTCACTAAACATATTTTAACCTTGTAACTAAACTTTTTATTTTTTGGTTCCTTTGCACAGAAAATGTTTATATTTAAATTATTATTGGAACCATAGTTATGTCTATCCATCTATTTATCTATATCTATATCTATATTATTATAAAAGCATGGGAATAATGTCGGTTTACAAAAAATAATCTTATAAAATTAAGCATAATAACTCATAATAAAAGGACATAACCGAAATTTTAGATATTAGTCTTATTATCCTATTAGTTTTACGATATAATACTACACGTTATGAATCCTACATGATTACCTTTAGGAATCCTATTAGTATAATTACTTTCGGGATGTCTAATTCATATAAAATTGAACAAGTAAAATATCTTTAGTCATGTAATCCTATTATTTTTACGATACACTTCTTAAAATTTCCTATTACTAATTTAATTTGAAAACGTATTATAATGTCCTATTACTAATTTAATTTGAGCATGTATTATATTATCCAAATTTATTTAGAAAAAGGAGAGCCTATATTATTATAAAAGCATAAATATAATATTAATATACCAAAATAGCCCTAAAATATTAAGCGGAAGAACTCATAGAGAATGAACATAACTTAATAACCTATTTTTTGGACTATAATACCTTCTATGCTAATCTTTAATATTTATAATTTTAAAATTAATAAAATTTTATCTATTAAATTCTTATTAAAAATATGTAGGAATGTTTAATAAAATTAATTTCATAAGAATTCTCCGTATTGGTAATACATTACCACTCCATAATGTCAAATACTAAGAAAATATAAAAGTAATATTAAATGGATTGCATAAAGATTTGGCATTGAAAAAAAGATACCCCCACGTTAATATATTTTTATTTTATATAAACTATTTTCTACTCAAATAATATTTTTTTAATCAATTTTTCGTGTAATATTAAAAAATGCCCAATTATTAAACAACAACTAAGAAAATATTTAAAAATACAAATGTGTGATAAAGAGAAAAAATAAGTTAGTAAGAGTCAATACCACTAATGATTCTACAAACATAACGATCTAAAAGTGAAATGTCATATCAATCTTTTACTCTTTGAAAATAAAATTTATGGTGGATAAAATTATAATTAAGATTAAATATTCAAAATAAAAGGTGAACTAACATTAAGATCTAAATCAACATAAATAAATTAATTTTATATTAAAACCAAATAATTAACTCTTTTAATTAATTATTTAGCAAGAGAATCCAATGTAATTATTTTTTAAATTCATCATATGAGTAAAATTCTTATTCAAGTTAAAAAAAATCCTTAGGGTACATAAATTTATTCCATAAAAAGAGCGTTAGAACAAAAGTAAAAATGATAGTATATTATTAAGAATCAAAATGCTATACAAGTGTCTGAGGAAGCACAATCAAAGCTAAATCTTAATCAAGAAAAAGTTTTCAAGGCTATATTATAAAAAGTCAACTCAGGTATAACGAGATTATTCTTTGTCGATGCCTTTGGCAAGATCGAAATAATATTTCTATGTTATCCATTACTTGCAAATATCATATTAAGAGGCATGAAATTATTAGCAATAATAACAAGTGGTATACCAGCAACAATTTTATTGTGAGGTCACCCACTTTAGATTTGATATACCTCTTCAAACAAGTTAAATAACCATCACAAATATATCAAAGCAAAGCAATGATGCTAAATTTATAAGGAAAGCAAAATTAATAATACAGGATGAAACATTTTTGGCTAAGTGTCATACGATCGAAATAATTGCCCGGAGTTCTAGAGATATATTGGATATTAATGAACTGTTTTGTAGAAAATTAATGGTTTAGGAGGTGATTTTTGTCTAGTACTACCAGTAGTTCGAAAATCGACAAAAGCAGAGACAGTAAAAGCTATCTTGCCAAAGTTATACTTCTGGCCTCAAATGAAAAAGATTCAACTGACAAGAAATATAAAGTAAGAACAGATCCAGTATTTAGTATCCTCTTGCTTCGTGTCGAAAACGAAGAAGAGCATCCAATAAAAGATGATTTGATTCTTTCTGAACACTTAGTTATCAATCCCAATGGTAATAGTAGTGCATTTAATAAGAGAAATATTTCTATCATTAGATTAAAACGCAATTTATGCAAATCACATGATAGAATTAAAAAGATATCTTAGCTAGCAAAAATGAATATATTGATCAACTAAATAAAAGGTTGATTGCAAAATCTTATAGTAAAAATAAAATATTTTTCAGCTTTTGACTCAGTAGAAAATGATACTAATAATTACTACCAAGAAGAATACGTAAATATTTTAATACCAAATGGCCTTCTACCATACATGTTTGTTGTCAAGTTTGTTATTTCTTACATATGTTAATATCACCGTATATATAGTAGACTAAGTTAAAATTGATCTTCCATTATATATAGGTTAATTTTGAAGGTAAATATGCACATCATGCTACTGAAAAACTTAGATACGCCTAACAGCTTATGTAATAGCACACAATTAGTATATAGAAGTTTTGACAATAACTTTATACGTGCAAAAATTATGATACTGGTCAATGTGCTTCTGAATATATTCTTATCCCTGAATTCAACTTTCGTCTTTCGAAACTTAGGAATATCCTTTTTAAATTTGTGTGAAAATATTTTTTAGCATGTTTATGTTTTGCAAATATATTAAATAAAGCACAAGGACAAATGTCCTAAATATTGGACTATATTTGTCGCAATATGTTTTCTTGCATGAAAAACTGTATGTTGCCCTTTCAAGAGGGATATCAAGACCGACAATAAGATTCTGGTTAAGGCAAAGCAACCAAAGCATTAGGAGGAAACATATACACACAAAAAAATTTGGCAAAGAAGTGTCCGTTAAGATACCATCACATTAAATACTTTTAACTTAATTATCTAACTAACATGACAAAAATGATCATTTGTGTAAGTTTTGATGATATTCTTTTATTTTAAATTCATGTATTATGCTAACGTAATAATATTTTTTGACTTTTAGATGATTGTTGTATTATTAAACATAAAATTTTTTTCATTAACTAAATTTTATTGTTCCTTCATATAAATAAATATTTAATTTATCACGTGCCGTTATTAACGTGCAACGCATGTTCATAGATACTAGTTTTATTATAAAAGCATGAATACAATATCGGTTTACAAAAATAAACTTATAATATTAAGCATAATAACTCATAATAAAAGAACATAACTGGATTCTACATATTAGCCTTATAATCCTATTAGTTTTAGGACATAATACAACACGTTAGGAATCCTACATGATTACCTTTAGGAATCCTATTAGTATAATTAAATTCCGGCTGTCTAATTCATATAAAATTGAACACGTAAATATCTTTAGTCATGTAATCCTATTACTTTTAGGATATACTTCTTAAAAATTTCTATTACTAATTTAATTTGAAAACGTATTATAATGTCCTATTACTAATTTAATTTGAGAATGTATTATATTATTCAAATCTATTTAGAAAAATGAGAGCCTATATTATTATAAAAGCATAAATACAATATTAATATACCAAAATAGCCCTAAAATATTAAACAGAAAAACTCATAGGGAAAGGTCATAACTACAATAACTTATTTTTTGGACTACAATACCTTCTATGCTAATTTTTAATATTTAAGATTTTAAAATTAATAAAATTTATCTATTAAATTCTTATTAAAAACAGAAAGGTTTAATAAAATTAATTTCAGCAGAATCCTCCATATTGGCAATACATTACCACTCCATAATGTTTTATACCAAAAAAAAAAAGTAATTTTGAATGAACTGGATAAAGAGTTAACATTGAGGAAAAAAAAAACCCACGTTCCTACTCAAATAGTATTTTTTTAATCAATTTTTCATGTAATATTAAAAAAAATACCCAATTATTAAATAACAACTAAGAAAATATTTAAGAATATAAATGTTTGAGAAAGAGGAAAAAGATAGTTGTAAGAGTCAGTACCACTAATGATTCTACAGACATAAAGATCTAAAAGTGAAATGTCATATCAATCTTTTACTCTTTGAAAATAAAATTTATGTTGGATAAAATTATAATTAAGATTAAATATTCAAAACAAGAGATGAACTAATATAAAGATATGAATCAACATAGAATAAATTATTTTTATGTTAAAATTAAACAATTAAATCTTTTAATTAATTATTTAGCAAGAGAATCCAATTCAATTATTTTTTAAATTCATCACACGAGTAAAATTCTTATTCAAGTTAAAAAAATCTTAGGGTACATAAATTTATTCCACAAAAAGAGCGTTAGAACATAAAGTAAAAAAGTTAATATATAATTAAGAATCAAAATTCTATACAAGTGTATGAGGAAGCACAATTAAAGGTAAATCCTAAACAAGAACAAGCTTTCAAGACTATATTATAAAGAATTGACTATGCTATAACGGAATTATTCTTTGTAGATGCCTCCAGCGAAAAATCGAAATAATATTTCTATGTCATGCATTACTTGCAAATATCTTATCAAGAGGTATGACACTGTTAACAATAATAGCACGTGGTGTACCAACAACGATTTTATTGTGAGGCCACCCACTTTAGATTTGATATACCTCTTCAATCAACTTAAATAACCATCACAAATATATCAAAGCAGAACAATGATGCTAATTTATAAGAAAAGCAAAATTGATAATATGAGATGAAGCACTTTTGGCTAAGTGTCAAACGGAGTTATAGAGATATATTGGATATTAATGGACCGTTTGGTAAAACATCAATGGTTTGGGAGGTAATTTATGTCAAATGCTACCAGTAGTGCCAAAATCGACAAAAAACAGAGACTATAAAAGATAGCTTGCCAAAGTTATACTTCTAGCCTCAAATGAAAAAGATTCAACTGACAAGAAATATAAAGTAAAAACAAATCCAATATTCAGTGTCTTCTTGCTTCATGTCGGAAACGAATAAGAGCATCCAAATAAAAGATGATTTGGTTCTTCCTGAACACTTAGGTTATGAATCCCAATGGTAATAATAGTGCATTTAATAAGAGATATAGTTTCAATCATTAGATTAAGATGCAATGTATGCGAATCACATGATAGAATTAAAAAGACATCTTAGCTAGCAGAAATGAATATGTTGATCAACTAAATAAAAAGTTGATTTGTTTTCTGTTTTTGACTCAGCAGAAAATGATACCAATAATTACTACCAAGAAGAGTACTTAAATACTTTAATACCAAACGGCCTTCTACCATACATGTTTATTGTCAAGTTTATTATTCTTACGTATGTTAGTGTAACCGTATATATAATAGACTAAGTTGATCTTCCATTCTATATAGGTTGATTTTGAAGAAAAATATGCCCGTCATGCTACCGAAAAACTTAAATATGCCGAATAGCTTATGTAATAGCACACAGATAGTATATAGAAGTTTTGACAATAACGTCATACATGCAAAAATTATGATACTGGTCAATGTACTTCTAAGTATATTCTTATCCCTGAATTCAACTTTCGTCTCCCAAATTTAAGGAATATCCTTTTAAATTTGTGTGAAAATAATTTTTAGTATGTTTTATGTTTTGCAATAAAGTACAAGGACAAACATCCTAAATATTGGACTATATTTACCGCAATATTTTTTTTTGCATGAACAACTGTATGTTGCACTTTCAAGAGGGATATGAAGATCGACAACAAGAGTTCTGGTTAAGGCAGAGCAACCAAAACACTAGGAGAAAGCATATACAAAAAATATTGTCCTCAAAGAAGTATTTGTTAAAATACCACCACGTTAAATACTTCTAGATAATAATACATAATTATCTAACTAACATGACAAAATTGATTATTTGTGTAAGTTTTGATGATGTTCTTTTATTTTAAATTCAAGTATTATGCTAATGTAATAATATTTTTCGGCATTTAGATGATTATTGTATTATTATACATAAAATTTCTCCTATTAATTAAATTTTATTGTTCCTTCATATAAATAGAAATTTAAATCATCACGTGCCATTATTAACGTGCAACGCACGTTCATAGATACTAGTTATCCTTAAATATAGCGTAACGATATGAATTTAGCATAATAAATGGATGATAAATGATTTAATATTCAATAATCTATTAAATTTGGGAAGAAAGGATATCATAATTTGATTAGTTGTAGGTTAAACTTTAAGAGAAACAGAATAAGCAAGGATGCCGAATTATACACCTTTATGTACATTCTTTACAATCTTGCATGAAAATATCTCAAAAGAAAATAAGAGAATAAGAAGGTTGTGGAGGGTAAAAATAAGCAACAAATAGGGGCGGAGCTAGAAGTCTAGTTACGGATTCAGTCGAACCTAATAGTTTGTTAATAATCTGTACTACTAAAAATAAATAACGAAACAGTAACTTTGAAATAAATTGAGGCCACTAAATCCACTGTGTGTTCTTAAGGAAATCATTCCCCTCAAGTACCCGAGGTGCTGGAATATTATCCTCCTAGGATAGAACGATTTAACTCACTAGTGTATTGATATCAAAAGCTCTGATGAACTTCGAACCACTCAATGGTTGTAAAACACACCGGAATAGATTTGTGCAGAAGAAGAAGAAGTCTTAAAGTTCAGAAAATTCGTAAGAAAAATCTAAGGAATCAAACGAATTTATAGCCAATGGAAGTACTATTTCTGAAAGTCCACGATTTTTCAGAATAGTCACTTAAAAACGGAAGGAAAATTTAAATAAAATCCAGGAAGAACTGAATCGGGTCGCACACAGATCCAATTCGGGTTGGATACGGGTCGCGCACGGATCCGGTTCAAGTTGGATATTTGGCTAATTTAATTAATATTTTATTAAATAATTAAATAAATTTTGTCCAAAAAGATTAATCAATCAATATTTCACCAAATTTGAAGCTGAAGCCGAAGCCAAGCTGAGCAAGCGACGATGACGACGGCGCGAGGCTTGCCTTCTTTTTAACTCTTTAAGAGCTAGAAGAAGAGCCATTGTATATATACCCATCAAAAGTCTTTTCTTCCTCCAATATGGGACAATGTCCCTTTTGTCAAGGAGGAAAATTCAAGTATTTTATTTTTCCTCCATTTCCCATTCACTCTTTATTTTAAGCTAATCAAGCTTAAACCCAACAATCTCCCATATGAATGGGGAATGGTTATAAGACAAAGGAATACACGGACGAGTGTGCGATTTACATGCAAGAATTAATTGCTTTTGGATAAGTTTGAACTTTCCGTAGTGAACTTATATCGGATATATTCGAACAACCGGTAGATTTGATATCTTTGAACCGTCGAGCTTTATTGTATACCTAGACAACATAAGTCACACAATCAACCCTTAACCATCTATGGTTCTCACGGTGGTGTTCGTTTCAGCCATGAACACCACCTGGTTTCATGAGTGCTTAGAGAATGAGTCTTTATTTTCATTCCCCTTGAAGCGGCTTACATTTCACACTCACATAGATGATTTCTAAACGTGTAATCCTATAGACACACTATCTGGTCATATTCTGCCGGACTTAGCAAATCATTAAAAAAATTTAAGCTTTATTGACTCATCAAAAAGCCTTAATGCTTTACCTCGATTTCTGAACATTGTCTTCATCACGATAAATAGGTTGAGTTGTTTGACAATGTTGAACCATCATTCATAACTTTGTTTGATCTCTTTGAACCTAGCTCTTGGAATCTCCAGTCTACTAGGTAGAGTTACTGCCATTATGAGTTGTCCTAGGCCTTAACCCCATTCCCTTTGATGATCTTTCAACTGCCTCTCTAGATAGGCCTTTTGTAAGTGGATCCGACACGTTATCTCTTGACTTTACGTAGTCAATAGTGATAATACCACTAGAGAGTAGTTATCTAACGGTATTGTGTCTTCGTCGTATGTGACAAGATTTTTCGTTATATATAACGCTCCCTGTCCTGCCTATTACCGCTTGAGTATCACAATGTATACATATAGGTGCCAAAGGTTTGGGCCAAAATGGAATATACTCCAAGAAATTTGGAAGCCATTCAGCTTCTTCACCGGTCTTATCTAAAGCTATGAATTCAGATTCCATTGTAGAATGGGCGATGCATGTTTGTTTGGATAATTTCCAAGACACTGCTCCACCCTCAATTGTGAAAACATATTCACTTGTGGATTTAACTTCAGATAATTCAGTTATCCAATTTGCATCACTATATTTCTCGATCACAGAGGGATATTTGTTATAATACAGAGCATAATCTTGGGTGTGTTTCAGATACCCCAAAACTCGTTTCATTGGCATCCAATGTATTTGATAGGATTACTTGTAAAACGACTCAGTTTGCTAATAGCACATGCTATATCTGGTCGCGTACAATTCATGATATACATCAAACTCCCCAATACCCCCAATACTCTTGCATAGTCCAGTTGTGAGTCACTTTCACCTTCATTCTTTTGAAGTGCATAACTCACGTCCATTGGAGTCTTGGAAATCTTGAAATCTAAATACTTGAACTTGTCAAGTATTTTTTCAATGTAGTGAGATTGTGATAATGCTAGACCTTGTGGAGTTTTGTGAATTCTGATTCCTAAGATCACATCAGCAACTCCTAAGTCTTTCATGTCGAATTTACTAACCAACATGCGCTTAGTAGCATTTATATCTGCCATATTTTTTTCCATTATCAACATGTCATCAATATATAAACAAACAATGACTTCATGACCTGGAGTTTTTTTAATATAAACACATTTGTCACACTCGTTGATTTTAAACCCACTTGCCAACATTGTTTGGTCAAATTTGGCATGTCATTGTTTGGGTGCTTGTTTAAGTCCATAAAGCGACTTAACAAGTGCACACTTTCTTTTCTTTACCGAAACAACAAAACCCTCAGGTTGTTCCATGTAAATCTCTTCCTCTAATTCTCCATTTAAGAAAGTTATTTTAACATCCATTTGATGGATTTCAAGACCATACACAGCCTCCAGTGCCACTAACACCCTAATAGATATTATCCTCGTTACTGGCGAATAAATGTCAAAATAATCAAGGCCTTCCTTTTGTCTATAATCTTTTTGACAACAAGTCTTGCCTTATATTTGTCAATAGTATCATCAGCTTTCATTTTTCGTTTAAAGATCCATTTCGAACCTAAAGGCTTATTTTCCGGAGGAAGATCAACCAATTCCCATGTATGGTTATCCAAAATTGATTGAATCTCACTATTGACTACCTCTTTCCAAAATGCTGAATCAGAAGATGACATAGCTGTTTTAAATGTTTGAGGCTCATTTTCAAGCAAGAATGTCACAAAATCGGGTTAAAAGGAAGTAGATGTTCTTTGACGTTTGCTAAGCCTTGGATCTTCATTACTTGGAGGATTTTCCTTTGGTTCTTCCTGTGGTCGTTTAGGACTTTTACTTAACGACTCGCATTCAGTTTTATATGGATGGATGCTTTCAAAGAATTCAACATTATCTGATTCAATTACCGTATTAACATGAATTTCGGGATTATCAGATTTATGAACCAAAAATTGACATGCTTTACTGTTTGTAGCATATCCAATGAAAATGCAATCTACAGTTTTTGGTCCGATTTTTACCCTTTTGGGTAAAGGTACTTGTACCTTTGCTAAACACCCCCGCACTTTGAAATATTTCAAATTGGGTTTTCTTCCTTTCTATTTTTCATATGGAATAGATTGCGTTTTGCTATAGGGTACTCTGTTGAGTATTCGGTTAGCTGTAAGGATAGCTTCCCCCCACAAACTCTACGGTAATCCGGAACTTATTAATAAAGAATTCATCATTTCCTTTAATGTCCAGTTTTTCTTTTCCGCAATTCCATTGCATTGAGGTGTAGCGGGCAGTAGTTTGATGGATAATTCCATATTCCGAACATATTTCTACAAACGGAGATTCATATTCTCCACCCCTATTACTTCTAATTATTTTGATCTTTTTATTCAATTAATTCTCCACTTCATTCTTATATTGCTTAAATGCTTCAATTGCTTCATTCTTATTATTAAGCAAACAAACATAACATATCGAGTGCAATCGTCAATAAAAGTTATAAAATACTTTTTCCCACCTCGAGATGGTGTCGACTTCATATCCCAAATGTGAGTATGAATTAAGTCTAAAGGATATGAATTCCTTTCAACAGACTTATAAGGATATTTTACAAACTTAGATTCAACACATATTTGACATTTTGATTTATTATACTCGAATTTAGGCAATACTTCTAAATTAATTAACTTCCGTAAGGTTTTGTAATTGACATGTCCTAAACGAATATGCCATAAATCATTTGACTCCAATAAATAAGAAGAAGCTGAAATTTTATTCATACTGTCAACAACCATTACATTGAGTTTGAAAAGGCCCTCTGTGAGGTAGCCCTTTCCAACATACATTTCTTTCTTGCTTATAACGACTTTGTCAGATACAAATACACATTTGAATCCATTCGTAATAAGTAAATAAGTAGAAACTAGATTCTTCTTTATAGTAGGAACATGACGAACGTTGTTGAGCGCTAACACCTTGCCGGAAGTCATTTTCAGAAATATCTTCCCATAACCTTCAATCTTGGTTGTTGCAGTATTTCCTATAGAAAGCTCTTCTTCGGGACCAGGAGTAAAGTAAGTCGCAAATGCTTCTTTGACAGCACAAACATGTCGAGTGGCTCCAGAGTCAATCCACCATTCCATCGAATTCCCAACTAAGTTGCATTCCGAAAGCATTGCACACAGATTATCAATGTCATCATTCTTCTCCACTATGTTGGCCCGGCCCTTCTTCTTATCCTTTTTTGGGAGACGACAATCAGGGGCTTTGTGACCAGCTTTTCTACAATTGTAGCAGTTGCCCTTAAGTTTCTTTTTCTGCTCTTTAGTTTGTCCAGAAGACCTCTTCCTCTTCTTATTTTTTGGAGCAGTCTCCTCAATGATGTTAGCTCCCATAATCGTTGAATTTCCACGAGATCTCGGCTGATTTGTTGTCTTCCTCAATCTTGAGACGAACCACAAGATCTTCCAACTTCATTTCTTTGTGTTTGTGCTTAAGATAGTTTTTGAAATCTCTCCACGAAGGAGGTAATTTTTCAATCATTGCAGCCACTTGAAATGTTTTATTCACGACCATACCTTCAGCAATAAGGTCGTGAAAAATAAGTTGAAGCTCTTGAACTTAGGTTCCAACGGTTTTGCTGTCTATCATTTTGTAGTCTAGAAACTTGGCAACCACAAACTTCTTCAACCATGCATCTTTCAAAGTTTTCACAGCACTATAGACATTGTACAAGTCATCCTCCAGAGCACTTAGGATATAGCCTTTGCAAAGAAAATCTGCCTGTTTTCATGCCTCAACAATCATAAATTTCTCGTTGTTCAACATGTCCGCGGCAGGCACTGGAGGTTCTTCGCTGGTAAATTTCTGCATACCAAGTGTGGTAAGCCGAAAAACACCCTTTGCTGCCATCCTTTGAAGTTGGTTCAAGAAATTTTCCCCGGTTTCTCGGCCTGTGGAACAACAGTTCGGCTTGTTGCCGCAGTAGTTGCAGAAGGATTTCCATTATCAGTTGCCATTTTCTCACTGTCAACAACAGAAGAATTCAATTAATGACAAAAAACATAACAGTAAACAGTACCGTAATTAACGATAAACGATATGTTTAATAAATAAAAACCGAAGTTTTTATATACTGTTTTACAGAAAACAATGAAGTTTTTATATTCTTCAAATCGTTTCTGAATTTTAATACTCCGATGAAGTTTAATATCTTCAAACCAGAATAGAAAAATCCAGAAGGAGTAGAAAACCACACAGATTTTGATCTCCAAAAGCAGAATACAGATTACAATAAATAATTTCCTTAAGACTGTTAACAATCTGTACCACTAAAAATAAATAACAAAACAGTAACTTTGAAATAAATTGAGCCCACTGAATATACAGTGTACCCTTAAGGAAATTATTCCCCTCAAGCACCCGAGGTGTTGGAATATTATCCTCCCAGGATAGAACGATTTAACTCACCAGTGTATTGGTATCAAAAACTTTGATGAACTTCGATCCACTCAATGGTTGTAAAACACACTGGAATAGATTTGTGCAGAAGAAGAAGAAGTCTTAAAGTTCAAAAAATTCGTAAGAAAAATCTGAGGAATCAGACGAATTTATAGCCAATAGAAGTACTATTTCTGAAAGTCCACAGCTCTTCAGAATAGTCACTTAAAAACTAAAGAAAAATTTAAATAAAATCCGGGAAGAACTGAATCGGGTCGCGCACGGATCCGGTTTAGGTTGGATATTTGGCTAATTTAATTAATATTTTATTAAATAATTAAAGAAATTTTGTCCAAAAAATCAGTCAATTAATCTTTGACTAAATCTAAATCCGAATCCGAGCGAGCGACGATGACGATGGCGCGAGGCTTGCCTTCTTCTTAACTCTTTAAGAGTTAGAAGAAGAACAATTGTTTATATACCCATCAAAAGCGTTTTCTTCCTCCAATATGGGACAATATCCCATTTGTCAAGGAGGGAAATTCAAGTATTTCATTGTCCCTCCATTTCCCATTCACTCTTTACTTTAAGCTAATCAAGCTTAAACCCAACATAATTTTTGTTTAACAATATATTTATGTTCAAGAAATTCATTTAATATGTGCATATATTTAAATTTAGAACTCAGGTATTAATTAGCACTTGAAATTGTTGTTGTAAAATAATTCTAAACTTATAAAATTGAAATTATAACCCTACCTCATACAACAAAGACAATTGTGTGAGAGAGAGAGTGAGAGAGGGGAGAGAGCCATGTATAAAATAAATTACTATTGTTTATCCTATTATTATCAAATATGAGTAAATTATGTACCTTACATCTAACAACAAAGAATTAATTTTATTAAGAGTCTCAATTCTTCGTAAAAGTTAGAATATTACTACTTCTATAGTTTCCCTTTCAGTTAGGGTTGAAGTATTCGAATAGGCTATCAAAGTTGACTAACTCATATTTTGACTAAATGTGTTGATGGGAACAAGCTAAAGGATTTTTAATTAGCTGACATACCTAATAATCTTATCTCTTCTTTGAGGGTTGGCATGGCTAATATTATGCATCAAGTTGGTGTAAATAAAGAAAAGAAAATTTGACATGTAAACCATTTCATGTATTTAAATGGAAGTAAATTAAATATGACAAAAACCGATGAACTATCAATTGATGGTTAACAACTGTTAATAAAAGAGACGCTATAACTAGAGAAAAAAAAGATTTTTAAGAAGCTAATTTGTCTGTGTCTATTAACTATATAGCCCAAGTAAAATTAAATATAATAAAGATTGATGAACTACCAACGAATGATTCATAGAAATTTTAACAACTGTCAATAAAAGAGATGCCATAATTCGAGAGGGGGAGGGGGGGAATACTGACAAGGAGGTAATTTGTTTTGTCCGTAAAATATATAGCCAATAATATCTTACTTGCACTCGCTTGCATGCCTTTGTGGCAAACTTTACGAAAAATCTCGTATGTAAAAGAGAGTCACGCGCTCTTTAAAGGCTTTTCAAGAATGAGGCTTGATTTATGTTCGACTCCGATTAAGGGCTTTCTTCTCTAACGATATTTTTTCGCCTTTTTCCCATTTTTTTCTTGCGTGTAAAACTCAAACAGAATTTTTTAGTCTTTCTTTCATTTTGAGGTATTTACGCCAATTTATATAGCCCAACCTATAAAATATAATAACAAATATAACAACACACTCGGTTTATTCTCACAAGTAAAGTTTAGGAAGGATAATATGTATCCAGTCTTTACCCCCTATCTTGTGAAGGTAGAGAGGCTATTTCCGATAGACCCTCAGTTCAAGAAAAATATAATCATAACAAAATAACAAAAAACTGTGGAAAGAGAAGCAATAACAACTAATAAAATAACACTAGAACCGGAGCAAAAATACAACAGGAAGAGCCCAACCTATAAAGTATAGTAATTTTTTTCCACTTAGAAGCATTTTCTTAGGGACCAATTAAAGATTTCCTTGCTTTTCAATTCTTCTTATTAGCTGGATATCACTTGTATCATACATAAGAAGAAAAGATGAGAACATGAAGAAACGTGCAGTCTCTACCAATACAACTTTTCACGTTACAACTTAGTTTCAGCATCATGCATGTAGCTTCTCTTGCTACTATAAACTAATACTCCTTAAATAGTGTTCAAGTCAACCGTTTGTAAAAATTATAAAATTGAAAAAAAAGTATATTTGTGTGTTCTTGCACCATTGGAAGCTCTGAGTCAACACAACTTAGGATGATTAAAAGTTTCAAGGGAAGAAATTGATATTTAAAGGGCAAACTTAAAGATAAAAAAGAACCAATCAAAGGGTATAAGGATGCTTCTTTTTCAGGACATGAATGACAATACATGTTTGATGCATCATTCGAGCACATGTACCATTGACCCTTTCTCTTTTGCTTTTATGCATTAGCCAAATAATCTGTTTAATTAGCATTGATTGGCAACTTAATATACCGTAAACGTCCTGCTACAACAGATTAAATTACAATGATGATTTTATATATATATATATATATATATATATATATATATATATATATATATATATATATATATATATATATCTACCTTGACAATTCATGGAATTACTAGCTGGAACTGGCTAAACTTCAGTGCTGGCGGGCAGGTGGGATGTTAAACAAACTAGCACAAGGAAAATGCAGCCAAGAGAGGACAAAAACATGAGCAAGTTGCTATATACATGAGTCAGAGTGATAATGATAATATTTTATATTGCATGAAATTGACATGAAACCTCCATCAATTATCAACAAGAACTGCTTAATATGTATCTATTTTGACCAGAGAAAAAGCAGCATTTGCCTCAATTATCTACAGAAACTGCTACAACCATCCTAGCTGCTGAACTGGCAATAGTATCATCATACACAAATGCAGCAGAGAAAGGGCGCCGGCGTTAATGCACCACAGGCTGCCCTTCTAGCAGTGCAACAATAAAGACAAAGCACTATTGTATATCCAATGTGATCAACAGTAGTTCACCTCTATGCCACCCGCATATACTTCAAATTACAATAGGGATGACATTTCAGAGCAACATTATAAACAATTCAAGGGAAGGTAATTGAGTAATTGTTGATGAATAGGAACATCTACTTAATACAGTTTTCATCCTCAAAAGTTTCAATTCTAGCAAATGTCTCCTACTGAAACTACAGCAGAGAACCCTATTCTCTTACGAGCCATCAAAGTTCACGTTTTTTACCTTGTTGAAAGAAACGAGGGGAAACGGCCAAGTCCAAGAGTTGCCAAAAGTCTCCATAAACCACCTGCCATTCTACCTTTCCAGCC
Organism: Nicotiana obtusifolia; assembly: GCA_002018475.1. Taxonomy (NCBI): domain Eukaryota; kingdom Viridiplantae; phylum Streptophyta; class Magnoliopsida; order Solanales; family Solanaceae; genus Nicotiana; species Nicotiana obtusifolia. The sequence goes on along the minus strand of MCJB01019127.1, from coordinate 80,831 downwards.
CTTATCCCAGTTAATCAAAAGAGCATAAAAATAAGCTCTCTAGACAAAGAAACTTAAAAGAACAATTAATACATGCTTCACCTTTGCACATAATACACAGCTAGTAAGACAACAGAAGGAAAAAGTTAAAGAAACCCCACCTTCTACTTCAAAATAACGAACAAGGAAAGCTGAAAAAAGAAAGTGAACGAAAAGAGAAGAGAAAAAGAAACAGGGAAAGGAAGGTGGGAAATAAGAAAAAAGAAAACACAAGATGGAGGAAGAGGAACTCCAGGCATTAAAACGATGCCTAATATATATGCATACCCTTGCTTCCAGCCTTCTATTTCTTCTGGATCAGAATACCATGTTTCTGGCAAAGAGCATTTAGACGACCACAACGAGAGTTACGAATGTACAACTGTAATTGCTATCTTAGCAGCTCAGCTAGCAGCTTACGGATTCAGGATTTATTTGTCCACTACTTCCACCATGAGCATTAAATCCAGTAACAGGCATGGACCGCTGAGCAAAATTGAACAGCAGCTTCCTCTGCTGCTCATTCGTGTGCGGAAGACCTGCACGTAGAAGCTCGACAGGCATTTCTTTACTTACGGCTCTTGCAGCCTCTGAACCAATCATCTCTGTGTTTGACGGAGTCTGTGCAAGTATTGATTGCATTATACTGTCATACTTACTCAGACAATACTTGGTAAGTAGACCAAAGAAGGCATCAAAAGACGCCTGCCAAAGGGCAGGATTAGGCATGCTGAAGCTGCCACCAGCCTGAGGATCTGTTAACAGATATGTTGCCCTATCAAGAACAGACTTCAGAATAACAGTGGCTCCATCTCCAGCAGGGCTTCCAAGTGGGCGGAGAGGAGGCTGCTCTGACGAACAAACAATAGCAGCTAGACAAGCACTGAGCGAATTGAGGTCCATGCCACTGACGCATGCAGAGACTGTTTTTGCAAGATTAGTAATGGTCTCTGCTGCTTCCATATCAGGTGGAAGGCCACCAAACAAGACCCTTAAATGTCGGAAAATTGCCATGCAAACTATTCTGGCAAGCTCACCTCCAGGAATAAGAAGCTGAAGATACCTCGAGATGAGCTTTCGGCCTTTAGGAAGAGATACCAACCATAAAAATACAATGTCATCTTTAGGGGTAAGCCCTAAAGAACTGCCACTTTTTCCAAGGGGGTCAACAAGCTGAAGCGAGGTCGCCATGCCTTCTAACAGGATTTGCCGTTTCCGCCTGAGTTGAGCACCACCATCCTGGGGCTGATTAAACTGAAGTAGCCGGTTAATGTCATCGACCTCAAGGAGAAGATAGAAACCATCTTCTACGGTAATTCTAGCTGCAAATGTCGGTTCTTGCTCCAAAGGTTTCTCAGAGATCTTCTGTTCACCACTGCCATCATCAGAAACAAGGCCTGGTGGATCAGATTCAAGAAGAGGACGAGGCCTGCGGATAGAAGAAAATGAAACCCGCCCCTGAGCATCAACATGGAGATGAGGCTGCATTTCTATGCTATTGCGCGACCGTGAAGATTGCTCCTTGTTTGGACAGAACCGGCGCATTGATCTTGACTCAGCTGCTTTCTTTGCAAGCCGAGCTTGGTGATAATAATCCTCTACATATGGATCATTCCGATGTGTTGCAGAATGCTGCATTTTCAGAATGCTCTCTATTTCATCACCAGTCATGTACTTAGATCTGAACTGTGACACATTATTCTCCCTTTTGTGGTTACTACCGTCAGTAACTTGTTTGGATGAATAATCACTCTGTCTACCTTTATGCAATGACTTAGATCTTGGATTTCTGAAATCCGCCAATCCATATTTGCTCAGATGCGATGGTGAAGGGTAGGAATTAAATAATTGAGATTGTAGTGCTGAAAAATGACCTAAAGACGGCTGGACTGCAAGATGCAGTCTCTGCTGCTGCAGAGGGGACATTATCTGAGGGGATAATAGCCCATTTTGATGAGGAAACTGATGTGGTAACATACTGTTTAAGAGACTAGAATGGTCCCCATGGATGAGTCCTGCATGGCTGGTCCACTGATTTTGCAGCCGGTTATTAAGTGATTGGCCATTGGTGTTCAACTGTGACATGTTTCCACCATAATGGAGCCCATGAGGCAACCCTGCCAAATGCATATTAGAGTTTGACAAAGAAGAGAGATTAGCAGTGAAATAGGGAGACTGAGGTCCAGCAGCAAGAGATGATATGTTTTGCGGATGTAAATGGCTGCAAGGTGAGGATGGTTGAGACTGGCCACCTGGAGGAGGAAAGGAACTGAACGATGACTTCGGTACTAAAATGGGTTCACTTAAGAAGTGCTGAAGTTGTTGGGGTTGCTGAGGGTATGAGGATGTTCTATACAATGGTTTTAACTCTGCAAGATGCACAGCAGAGAGATGTGGCTGTGAACACCATCTTTTGTTTTCCTGGTAACATTCACTGTCAGACAAATTCTGATCAAACCAATCAGGAAAATCTGCCTCCTTTGTCCATTCAGCTGCAGATGAACCTGCAAATAACTTTCATCAATCAAAAAGACACGCACCGCAAGCCATCACAAGAATGACAATCATGAACCGGAGAGGCTTTAAGTGCAAAGCGCAATTAAAGTGTGTGGTTTGGTGAAAAATAAGCTAATGAAGCAAAGTTTAAAATTAAAAAATAATGCAAAAAAAATGTAAATATAAATGCAAACAATAAATATTTTGGAAAGAAGAGAGGTAAAGCTATAATTAAGTTCAAAAACCAAAAAGATGTTAAGTTCTTAGTGGCAAGTCTAATACTAAATATCAATTTTCTTATATCCTAATTCCTAAATTTAAAGGGGATGGAGAGATTGACGAGGATGTCACTCACTGTATAGGGGCGGGATGGATGAAATGGAGGTTAGCATTTGGCGTCTCGTGTGACAAAAATGTGCCACCAAAACTTAAAAGTAAATCTTATAGAGTGGTGGTGAGACCGACCATGTTGTATAGGGCAGAGTGTTGGCCAGTCAAGAACTCCCATATCCAGAAGATGAAAGCAACAGAAATGAGGATGTTGAGATGGATGGACGAACATACTAAGTTGCATAAGATTAGGAGTGTAGATATTCGGGTGAAGGTGGGTGTGACCCACATGGAGGACAAGATGGGGAAGTGAGACTTAGATGGTTTGGGTATGTGTAAAGGCAAAGCTTAGATGTCCCAATAAGGAGGTGTAAGCAATTGACTTTGGCGGGTACAAGAAGAGGTAGAGGGCAAGCTAGGAAGTATAGGCAAAAGGGGATAAGACAAGACATGGCGCAACTTCAGCTTACCGAGGACATGGCCCTTGATAGGAATGTGTGTAGTTCGAGAATTAGGGTTGAAAGTTAGTAGGTAGTCGAGCGTTTTTCTATTCCGTACCGGGTGTAGGACTAGTCGTGATAGCGTCTTATCTTAGATTGCTAGTACTACATGTTATTTTCATGCTATTTTCCGCTTCGGTTTCCTAGTATCTTGCCATTGTTACTGCTTGTTGCTATTACTTTCTTCCATCTATTTTTCTGGCTTTTAGGTTGTTGGTACTATCTTTCTAGCCTTTATTGTTGTTACTGCTTGTTTCAATTGTTTCTTTTCATCTTCTTGAGCAGAAGGTCTATCAGAAAAAGCCTCTCTACCCCAAGGTAGGGGTAAGGTCTGCGTATACACTACCATCCCCATACCCCACTTGTGGGACTTTACTGGGTTGTTATTGTTGTTGTTATCTAATCGCTGATAAGCTCAGTCATGATGTTCTATTAACAATTAATGTATCACTGTCAACTATCTTTATATGTCTAGTATTATGCTCTTAAAGACAGTGACCATCAGTACAAAGGTGCGCCCTTATCACCTTGGCACCTAAACCAAAGCGCCAACTAAGCGAGGAGAAGCGCACAACTTGAGCTTTAGAGCTTAAGCGTGCATTAAGCGATCCTTTATTAACACTATTATGAACACAATATTTAATCTAGTGAACATTCCGAAGAGATAGAGATAACCAAAAGAATCTTCACATACACAGATCTCTTAAAGCTGCCCTCTAATAGCATGCAAATCGATAGGTGCATTGTATGTGTGATATATCATTGTTTCAGTACACAAGATATGGATAATAGGAGAAACAGTGGCCTCAAGAACATGGAAGATGTAGGAAGCTGAAGTCAAACGCGAGTCAACAGCTCCTTTGAACCCCACAAACCAATCAAATCAAACAATTAATTGGTAAAGATTCTTTTAAAAAATAATTGGTAATTAGTAAAGAAGAAACTACAGGTTTGCCCAGATACCCAGAGTGAACAACATAGATGTTCAGAAGATCCCAGCTCAGATGCTGCTAGATCACATAATGTATCGCAATCCAACATAAAATAACGAACAAGACAAAAGGGAAAGATACTTTAGGCCTTACGGTCAATTTCTTTCCAGAATTGGGTTTAGCTGGACAGCCAGTGAAGAATGGCGATAATTCTTTCTTTCCTTTTTTTCGGATACGGTAAATCCTTTAACCCCCCCAAC